>KN882922.1:56353-66887 GCA_000934455.1 Apostichopus parvimensis
GGAATATTTTCAAACTTAACGGTCATGTGATCCGAGGTCACCAAAGGTCAATTAATGATAAAAACTAGTATTTTTGCGATAACTTGAGAACGAAATGTCCGTTAGGGTTGGGAGTTGCTTCAATGTAATCCAATTGTGGACCCGCATCTGGGTGACCCTTGACCTCAATTTGACCTCTGGTGACCTTTTCGTGTTTTGGGGATTGTTACAGTTTCGATGCTATTTTCAGATGCTAAAGGTACCTTCTGATCATAAATGTCAATTGGTTGACCCCCGTGAAGCCCTTGGCGTGCAAAGTTATACGAGGTCAAAGTTAATTTTCAGACATTTTATGCAATAACTCCCAGTTCCAAGGTGTGACACGGTTGATATTTTTGGACAAGTGGCAAATGGTATAGGGGAATATTTTCAAACTTAACGGTCATGTGATCCGAGGTCACCAAAGGTCAGTTAATGTTAAAAAACTAGGTCACCAAAGGTCAGTTAATTTAAAAAAAACTAGTATTTTGGGGGGAGAAAATGGGCAAAGAAAAAATGTTTGAATTTTTATAGTTTTTGATGCTATATTCACATTCCACCAATCAAAAATGTCAATGGGTTGACCCCAGGTGACTTTTGTGTGTGAAGTTATATTAGGTCAAAGTTAAATTTTCAGACATGTAGTGCAATAACTCCCAGTGCCAAGGTGTGACATGGTTGATATTTTAGGACAAGTTGCAAATGGTATATTGGAATTTTTTCACACTTAACGGTCATGTGATCCGAGGTCACCAAATGTCAATTAATGTTAAAAAAATAGTATTTTGGGGGGAGAAAATGGGCAAATAAAAAATGTTTGAAGTTTGACAGTTTTGATGCTCTATTTAGGTCTCTCCAATCAAAAATGTCAATTGGTTGACCTCCTGGTGACCTTTGTGTGTGAAGTTATGTATACAAGTTCAAAGTTAATTTTTAGACATTTAATGCAATTAAATCCCAATTCCAAGGTGTGACACGGTTGATATTTTTGGACAAGTTGTAAATGGTGTGGTGGAACATTTTCAAACTTAATGGTCATGTCATCTGAGGTCACCAATGTTATCATATCTGTTGACCAGCTTGTTGGTGACCTTAAATTTCTTACATTTTCGACGCCATATTTAGATCTCAAAAGTGCCTTTTGATCAAAAATCTGATCACAATTTGTGATCACAAAAGTGTTGGCTTATAGTGTTGGTTACTTTATGGGTACATGTAGGACCACAATTACTTGTACTATTTGAGCCCAATCTTGCTTGATAATATTATGTGTATTGTCATATACCCCTACGCAAGGAACCACAGTGCCCTTGGGCTCTTGTTAAGATTGTGGTTTTGACAATTTATCCTTAACTGACTTTTTCTTGTTTGCTAATAGTAGTTGTACCAGAGGTCATTGTCTTTAACTCCAGAAGTAATAAAGTAGGATTAATATTCGGCATAACTTTTTTCTAATAGGGTTGTGAATGAGTGGAACGGTTTGCCAGAGAAAGTTGTACTTGCAAGTAGTGTGAATGGGTTTAAGAAAGCTTTGGACAAGCACTTTAAGCATTGTAATCGGGTCTGATTTTTGTGTGTCTTCAGTGTTTTTCTCATCATGGCAATAAGAAGGGCATGTCGGCACAAATGAATTTGAGGAAGGTCACTGACAGCAAATTTATTCTATGCAGCACTATGTCATTTGAGGAGCGTTAAAAATGCCTAACCAAATCATTTCAGTTTGGATACAGTAAAAATAATAGTTTCAGACAAGACATTGTTCATTTTCCAGAACGAAAGTTTGTTTGTACAGTTGAAAAAATTCATGGCAGTGAATGACAAACTTTTGTCAAAACTCCCAAAATTTTTGTATATTTTGCAAATTACAACTGATGGCATGTAGGAATTGCCTCATGAAAGGAGGTGTTGGGCCACCTTAGGTGTACTGTATTGGTATTCTGACACGAAATATTGTTCATGTTTTTGTGTTAAAGAACTTCATACTATCCTATTGTTGTTAGTGTGTGACACAGTGAAGACTACCAAACTTGGCAGTTCCATTCTTTGTCAGCAAAAGTTGTTTTTACCAAAATGACAGTGATGGTGTATTTTTGATTTGATTTTCTGCATATAAGCTCTTAAGGAGTCTTGTGTCATTACCTTATTGATTTTAATTGCAGGAACTTGGCATAAAGTGGTTACAACTTGTTAAAAAGTTATATATATTGTGGTAATTTAGGGCTCTTATATTTTAAGTTCAGATGGGAATTTCCACATATTTATTGTTAGGCCTTGTAAGCAGCTGCCTCGGCTGCTAGAACTATATTCGACTGTTTGGGGTTACCTGCACATCCAGGCAGTCATGATATCGATGTTCAACAAACTTTTTTCATTAGTTAAGAAATGACTATTTAACACAAGTTTGTGAATGGTTTTAAAGTACATTACGTACTCTGTAACTTAAGCTCAACCCATTCCCTGAGATATATGGTAATACATTAGATTTTAAAAGATGTCTACGTTTACAAATGAAGGGAATGCCCCTTGAAGTTCAGAAACAATCTCCGTACAAAGTCAATGGAATTTTTACGTGTGATTTACTGTGACTTTCCTTGCATACAGTCCCACTGACTTAATGTGTGAAAGAAAAAAGATCGTCGAAGAGCAAGGTTTCTTGGACGGATCAAACAAAATCTCATGATGTGGGTTACTCTATAGTGTAACTTAGTGTACCACTCGGAATGTACAGCACTGAAAGATAGGCAGGGCACCGACGGCAAAACAACAAGGGCATGACGGCAACTTTTGCCTCAATAGTATACTGTATTTGATTAAAAGATGTGTTACATTCACAAAGATCTTCAACCTATTGCAGTTTAATAGTTAATGCTTTTTAATGTAGTAGCTCATAATATGCACATAGCTGTCATTGCATTTCTACATTTTTTAAGGAGTTATCATTCAGCGATTCTGCACGTGTTGTCAGGAGTTCATAACACTGTCTACAACAACTGCAGCTTCACCGTGACTCAACAAGAATGTGAGTATTATACTACTGTAGATATACTTATGTTCTTGAGTTTATGGATTTGTTGAACATGCACACATACTTGATTGGACTAGACTGTTGCAATTTTAGCCACTTGCTTAACAATGCACATGCTTAAAAAACTTCTGGCTAAAATGATGATTCAAGAAATAACCTTCGATGTAAGTTCAGGCCTAGTTAGCCACTTGAGATGTGAACATACATGCTGTTCACAAATATACACATGTATACAAATGAACATCATATTGACTGTATTAGCCTCTATGTGCTTTAATACAGTATGTACAGTACTGTATATGTAACTCAATGGTCATTCTAGGCTTCCATAGATTGTCCAAAGGATTTAACTGAGTAATTTCTTATAATTTGTGTTGCCAATATCAAGTCATTGGCTCTCAAGTGGCCCTTATCCAGTTTCTCCCGCTGAGCTTTAAGGGGTCAAAAGGTTATCTCAATTGGCCTTCAATTGGCAATTTGTTTTGTGATTTATACCAGATGACTTGTAGCTTGTCAGAATATTTCCCACTGCATTTAAACAATCTCAGTAGTCAGTAGCTGCCCTCATGCAGTCTATAATAACAAATCTTAAAGGGATTTGCAGTAGGAATTGGAATAAAAATTCTATATTTTAAAATCCTAACCAGTGAATTAAATGGTCGATGCTTTGTCATCATGATAACTGATCATCATGATAACTGTTACCTTTCTTTATATGTTGCCACATAATCCTCTTCATTTTGGTGTGCACAAGTTCAGGGTTATGAATATGTTTAGGCATCGTAACCACTAATCGTTTTCGTTTTGTCGTTACTTTTGCCTTGTATTGAATGATAGTCTGGCGATATCTATTTTGAGAATTTTTCTTTTAAACATAATCATCTAGGTTGTTAGATGAGCCATCCTGTTTAATGTTACAGAATACATAAATTGACAAGACACCTGTAATTAACAAACCCTGGAAGAGCAGGTCTTCCTCATCTTTATTGATAAAGTAGCAAATCTTTTAAATCAATGAAATGTATTTCGCGGTTCAGACGACCCAACCATTATTTTGGTGGCCAATAACATGTCCTGGGTGAAAGTCAGGCTATGGGAGGGATGTTGATCAAAATGGAGGCGCACCTAGCTCCAAACACAGATTTGGGTGGGAGAGATTCTAGTAGAAAGATTCTGCTAATCTGGTATAGAGGGAAATGTAGTATGAACCAGAGAGAGCCTTGTACATAATTGTAAATAGTAGTGTTAGCTGTTTGTCAGTTTACACCTCCTACTTCTGGACAAGCAGAATCATTGAAGGCAGGTACTGTTGGTGCATTGCAAAATTTGGTATCCACAGTTGTTTAGTAGGTATACCTTGACTGAAATTTGTAATGAGATATAAGCTGTGTCTGCAAAGTGAATGACAAAATCTCTTGACCTTTCCTTTATTGTATTTCCTCTAATTACCATTAGACAATAAACTTACACCTTCTCCTTCTTTGGGACAAGCAGGATCATCGAAGGCAGGTGCTGTTGGTAAGTTTGACGACAAAGGATGGGTAAGAAATATTGCAGGTGAATGCTTTAGCTTGAAAACCAGAATTGTAGCTATCAAATTGTTGATATGGCCATTTTAATTTTTGGTGGGCACGCATATTAAAGTTCTGTTTATGGTTGTTATACAGCAGACATTGGTAGGGCAGCTAGTGCCAACGGAGGTTCCTGTGTTTAACAGTTTTATAGGGTTAAGGAACCCAGAATTTCAAACCTTTTGCAATTTGATAAAAAATGTAAGTGCAGCAAGCATCTCATCAAAGGTCCTTTATAAGTTCTGCTCAGGACAGTATAACACTAAAAGTATAACCTTAAACCCTGCTTAGGTTGTCCGACGGACGACAAGCTAGCTTATTTGCCGTAAGTGTTCAACACTTTGAAAATCCCTGTTCTTTGTAAAATAAAAATCGGCCCCCCAAAAGAGTGATAGTAGCTTGTTGGTATCGCCCTACATGCATGTTAGCAACAACGTAAGAAATAAATCACATTTTGCTCTGTCCGTAATGTGGGGAAAATCTTACACTTTAGCTGTAAGTGCATACTGTACATATGCCCTAATGGTTACTCACAGTACTGCATACTTCGTACACTACAGAGTACAGACCCTAGCGGCCGCGACCAGGATTGCTTTTCTACCTCACAGCCGCACGCACGTAAGATTGCTAGTTGGAGTACAGCGTGTATGCTGTACTATACTGTGCATATGGGTATACCGCATGCTCGTTTATGTTGCTGCAATGTATGTGCTGTATATATCCCTAGGCTAATTATACCCTCTGTCTCTGGAAATGATAACAGAAATCATTTTTCACTACCAGTGCCCTGCTGTCTTCCTTATGTAACATAACAATTGGCTGTGTGCTTACTGTACATGTGCACAAATGGCTACATACTGTATACTTGGGTACACTACGGAGTCCAGACCCTGGTGGCCGCGACCATGCTTGCTTTCTACCCCGCAGCTGCACATACGTATGACAAGCTAGCTGGAGTACAATGTGTATGCAGAACTATACTGTGCATGTGGGCATACCGCATGCTCATTTATGTTGCTGCAATGTACATGCTGTACACCATGGGCTTACCCTCTGTCTCTGAAAATAATAATTACGGAAATCATTTTTCACTACCAGAGAATTCCCTCAACCCAACATGATTAATCATGAACAGTGTCATACACCATATAAAATATCTATAATATATATTATATATGATATATAATCTAATAATATCTATAACTACAAGTTCTGTCCAAGATTTGTCAATCTCCATAAGACAAGTCACAAAGAGTAAGGTCGATAGACTAGGCCTGGGTAGCCTAATGTAATGGTACTCGATACATTTGAGTATTTCTTATGTACCACTCTTGTGGAAGGCGTGCCATTTTAAATATCCAAGTGCTTTCATTTGGACAAGCAAAAAATCCTTCGGACAGCCAAATATGAAGGCAAGGTTGTCAAAAGGACAACATTAAAATGAGCCCTGGGTATATGTGGCCATTGTAGCAGAATGGTCTGCTACAGTGCTATACAACATGTATGTTATACCAAACATACCTGGAGGTCAGGGGATTTGACTGATAGATGTATTTAACAGATTCTGGAATGTGGTATATAACCAGATACTTATCAACAATTGTACATACATTGTGACAACTGTTTGGAATTCACAAGTAATTTTGGTAATGACAATGTGATCTTTGAGGTCAAAAAAAATTGTTGGTTGTCCCAGTATTTGATGTATGTCCTTGGAAAGTTCTTCATTCTTGTGTTTTGAGGACCCATTAGGAATACCAGTTGTAACAATTTGAATTATTTGGAAGGTTATTCAAAGCTGTATTGGCTGATGTTATGGACTTGTAATCAATATATTATTTCATGACTGTCTCAGTAGAAATCTTCAATTAAGGTTATGTGGAGACTCGAAGGAAATGAAATTAACAAGCAAAATTAAACTTCCGTCTCTCTATTGAGGTTCCAGAATGTCAATGGGTTTATTGGCCAGTGACTATTGCTTTAAGACAAAAAAAATCAAATATAAGTATAATGGCGGTGGAGCAAACAGCAACACTCACATATCGATGGCTAGTACAGATCGAGACACTAGTTCCTGGTCAAAATAATGATATAAACAGCGAGCATATTTGCACAGACCCTTCCTGTCTGCAGATTCTATAGCAAGTGGCGTGAATTTGTGGTAAAGGCAAGAAAGTTAGCAAGAGGTAGAACACTACCATTAGGCGTGATTCGTAAACAAAGGACACCTTTCATTACCAAGACAGTACTTGTGTGGCAACAAGCTATGAAATAATGACTATTCAGGAAGGGTGAAAGTCAAGACTTTTGTAGAACAATGGAAATAATTAAGTGATCCATCACATACTCCCCTGCAACACAAAAGTTTTTCTAACAAACTTAAAAAGAAACTGGATGGAGACCAAAGAGGTTAAAACAAATAACAAAAAACTATGTACATTACATTACAACACAGGACAATAACTTCTGTGCCACAACTGAAACAAGTTAACTACACCTAGTTCACAAACAATGTTCAACAAAGTAAACATCAATATTCCACTATCAAAGAAAACGTAAGCAAAAGCTTGACCCTGGATACGAAACACAAGAGCGTTACAAAAAGATAGTCCTGGTGCCAGCCGATCTACTTAGCAAACTTCTACTTCGATCTTTAAAAACTTCCAAATCTTCATTATCACTCTAAAAAGACAACAAGGCTGAACGTGGTTCACGAAACGGGTTGGTATGCATGCCCTCGGTTGATTGAAAAGAACCACTAACTCTAGGCATTTCCTCAGATGTTGAATCAGAAACTGGATCATCATTGGAAGTGGGTGGGTCAGACAGAGGATCAGGAGCATTTATCACAATTGGAACATCCGAATCACTTGAACTATCAGATTTTGATGAATGACGTCTGACAATCTTTCGAAGGTTCCTTCAACGCACCTTGGGTTGTCTGATCTCTTCGGCAGCTATGTGTTGCCGGGTAGGACAAGGTATGATTTCCCGTCGATTTACCACTCGGTAACCCCAACACTACCGTCAGCAGGCGCAATTTTGTAGACAGCTTTGTCACCTGGTCGAGAAACAACTGTATAAACAACAGAACCCCATTTTTCTGCAATTTTATGTCTACCTTGCAGGTGATTTCTCAAATACACCTTTGAACCTATCCCTAATGGTTTTTCTGCAGCAACGGCATGGTGAACTTCTTGGCGATAACTAGTAACTTTGGCTAGTTGCTCCACTGCTTTTCGGTATGCTAACTGAAGGGGTATTAGCATGGGTTGCCAGCTAGTCCCAACTGTTGTTGCTTCGATATGTTGATCATCGTCGTCCTCGCCCAAAAGAAAGTCTACTAGCACACCCAGTTCCTGGCTCACGGAGCTGGGTGCATGAACCCAGTCTCCCAGATTTCTGGCTGTTTGAGGGGCTGGAAGGGCTGTCATACATTCCCTGGCATAATGCCCATTTTGTCTACACCGGTAACACTGGACAGTTGATCTGTCTCTGGTGGTCTGTGGACGTTTTCCTCCAGACTGGACTCTCTCGAAATTGTCCATGCAGGCGGCAAGTTGAGTTTGTTGAACTTGAATACCCTGCACCACTTTCGTCTGGTTCAGCAAGGCAGTGGACAAAGTTTCAAGGCCCCGCCAAATTCTGCTTCTGTCAACAAAATTGCAGCTGTTCGTCGTCCTGGACACCTTTTATGTAATGAGTCCTCGACTTCCATTTCGATTGCCCAGTGCCTCAGCTCTAGGAATGTCACAGATGGCTTTTCCTTTAACATACGCTTAATTTCTCTCTGCAGAGCTGTGTCTTTTAGGCCGTCCTGCAATTGTTGTTTGATAGTGTCCTTAGCATTTGGTGCACCAGAGAGTTGAGTATGCAAAGTCGGCTATTGTATCCTCTTCCTTCTGAATACGGGTACAAATGGCAGGCATCACATTGCTGAGTGTTATTCTCTCCCTAAAAGTTTCTGTAAGGACTTTCAATTTCTTTATTGCATCCTTTTACCATCTTTCGTCCCAATGCTTAAGCTCCTGTCCAGCTGCTCCTTCAAAGTGTGCTAGAATGACGTTGGCTGCGCGCACTTTCTCCCGTCAATTTTCTTAAGCGTATTGCAGCCTCTACATCTTCTTTAAAGTTAACAATAGACTCTGCTGGAGCACCCGTAAAAGCTCTCAACTTCTTCTCTTTTGGCAGAACATAAACAGTGCCTTGTTGCGTTTCCCACAGGGAGGCTGTCAGTCTGTCCAGTAGCTCCTTCAGCTCCTCTAACGTCGTCATTGCATCCACCGCCCTTTATTTTACAAAGATTTCAAAAATTTATTCTGACCCCACTCGTACTACCAAATAATTTACGTGAATCCAAGCTTACTTGCAAAATTTGTTAACTGGCAAGGATACACCATCTTATTCACCAACTTCCTATCCTAATTTAGCCATGACCTACAAGCATTAATCTGCTTTTGTTTAACAGATACAGTTAGAGGAGTTTTTGATACTGAATTGCTCGTCAAAATTATTTGTTTAATGTTTCATGATCTATTGATCCAGGTAAAACATGTTTTATTTTAATTCCAGTTAAGCAACCTAAAAGAACAGCAGTAAGAAAAGAAGATGAAGCCCCTCCAAGGAAAAAGAAGAGGGCAGTAAGTATTTTGTAGTACTTTTGTGAGATCTAAGTAATTTATCCCTGGTTTATAATTAGTCTTCACACCTTTAATTTCTTATAATGAATCATATTTGTTCTCCAATGCTTCTGGCCGCCGTCTATTACTTGATAATGATCCAAGTAAAATACTCTCAAAGGCACTTCAAACTGAGGTTCATTTCATCAATTGATGACACCTTATAATCATAAAAAATAGCATAATAATACAACAAAATGCTTGAAGTATTTTGCAAGATAACCTAGATTACATGATCATTTCAAGTTTAAGAAAAACAAAAAATAAATTTGTGATGTAGTCCATGCATGACATACAGTAACAATATTACACAATGCACCCATCCAAATGAAGCTACAGTTAAAAACTGTTAATATGGGCCCTTCCAGAGTAACATTGGGACGCTTTGGAAGAAATTTTAACATTTCAAGTGCAAATAGTAGCAGCAATGTAATGATTCAGAGTTAACTTTCAAATAACAGTTCAGCTCTTAATATTACAAAATTCATTTGGAAAAAACAGAAAATTTCAAATTTCCCTGTAATGTACAAAATATGAAAATTAATAAGTTGGGAACAGCGCGATGCTAAAAAGGACATCTTTTTTTCCTTGTAGGTAATGCTAAAACTCTGTGAACTTATAAACCTTTTGCTGTTTAAGCTCTTTGAATGCATTTAATAGAATAACATTCCAGTGAAAAGTTATAAGGAAAAACATAAATTAATGATACATATGATGTCATGAACAAATGACAGTATGAGAACAGCATGACGGTAACAGTATGACCAAAGACTTATGACATGATAGGGGTATGCAACATAAAGAGGTTATGTACCACAGCTGAAATATTAATGCTTCAGGTTAGAGTACATATATGACTAATGTAGAATGTCTTTACATAGAATATTTGTGTTGGTGTAAAAATTTGTGTCTTAAAGAAATATTTGGAAACAATGCCATTTAATTAATTCATCTCAATTTTTAGGTAAAATACTAATAAATGTCTTTATCTTTCCCTTGTGCTTCTGCATACTTAATTACATTGCAG
The DNA here is from genome assembly GCA_000934455.1 of Apostichopus parvimensis. Lineage (NCBI taxonomy): Eukaryota > Metazoa > Echinodermata > Holothuroidea > Aspidochirotida > Stichopodidae > Apostichopus > Apostichopus parvimensis. The sequence continues at coordinate 66,674 of KN882922.1, forward strand.
TTGGAACCTGAGCGTATTTCATCCGTGTAAATAGTGATAAATAGAGCCGATAGAGGACCCCCTTGAGGAACCCCAATTTTAATATCTGATTTAGAGGAAAATCCCTTCTGTAATTTCACTTGCCCTAAGTTGCCTAGACCAGTCTTGTATGAAGTTTGCAAGCCAGTCAATAAGCCACAGTTCTTCAATAAAGCTACATAGGTCTTGAATTAAG
>KN882922.1:73709-85340 GCA_000934455.1 Apostichopus parvimensis
GGGGGGAGAAAATGGGTAAAGAAAAAATGTTTGAATTCTTACAGTTTTGATGCTCTATTTAGGTCTCATTGATCAAAAATGTCAATGGGTTGACCCCCAGGTGACCTTTGTGTGTGAAGTTATACAAGTTCAAAGTTATTTTTTAGACATTTAATGCAATTAACTCCTAGTGCCAAGGTATGACACAATGTATATTTTGGGACAAGTTGTGAATGGGGTGGTGAAACATTTTCAAACTTAACGGTCATGTGATCTGAGGTCACCAATGTTATCATATTTATTGCCCCGCTTGTAGGTGACCTTATATTTCTTACATTTTGGACGCCATATTCAGATCTCAAAAGTGCCTTCCAATCAAAAATCCGATTACAATTTGTGATCACAAAAGTGTTGGCTATAATGTTGGTCACTTTATGGGTACATGTAGGACCACAATTACTTGGACTATTTGAGCCCAATCTTGCGATGATAATATTATGTGTATTGTCATATACCCCTACGCAAGGAACCACAGTACCCTTGGGCTCTTGTTATAAAAATCAGCCTAATTCTGATTACCAAATAAGTCATTGGTGAGGCAACAGAACTTCCCTTGAAGTCAACTGTGACATGCATGAGAACCTTGTAAACTTATGATACCAACAGCTACCATCCCCCAACTTCCAAATTTTGTTATGTTGATCCCCTCTAGTAAAAAAAGGACACTCTCATTTTGATGGTGTAAATTCTCTTTCAGACAGCAGAGTTCAAGTCCTTAAGAATGAACACATTTTGAAAGCGTTTTGAGCAAAAATTTCCAACGGTTACTATAGTAGACATGTTGGTATTTGTCAAGGAATGAACAGGTGGTGTTCTAGTTAGAACTTAAAGCATGATGTCCTTTCATCACATCTTTCTGCTAAGTTCTAATTATTTATTTTGCAATTGTAACTTTCAGGTTGGTGAGCAAATGTCTCGTGGAACCCTTTACTTCAGAGAATTGAAAGTAAAGTCCTCTAGAACTTCAAAGGATATTGAAACCTTGGTTGCGTACAGTTTACCCGCCAAATTCAAATACAAAGAAGGACAAGAAGTGAAAATTCCTTGTGTGAAATACAATGATGTCAAAAAGAAATTTCAGACAGTGGGTGATTGTGTTGTCAAGGTAAGAACACAACCTTAAAATAATACTGAGTTTGTGAATGAAGGAATCTGTAGTAACATTGCAGTATATAGGGCTGCACAAACTTCAAGCTGATGTTTGCTCCCCTTCATCAGACTTGGCTACTTCATGTTGAGTTTCTTCTATGCAATTGTGTAGAAGTGTAAGAAGCTCAGCAATGGATATGATGTACGTACAGCATGAATTGAAGCAAATAATGTAGGCAAATTATCGAGGCAAACCTTCACGTTGTTTTTCATTCTTAGTTTTATAGCATTCATACAATAGGTTCCGTTTGCCACAAGTACCATGGAAAGTGCAATTTTACTACTGGTTATATTCACTATTTCAAAATATGCTATTACTTTAGTAAGCACAAACCATGCAAAAACGTAGATATTTGAATATTTGTAGGTCTAAGAAACAGCACAACTTGAGACATGCACAACTTAACCTAGTCCCACTCATATAATATAACACTGACCTTGGTCTACTTCTTAGAAAACAACAATTTTGTCGAAAGATAAAGAGAGTGTCCTTATATTTACTCGAAATAACTTTATTGTTCAAATTTGAACAGACGATTTGCTTGTGATTGGTGAGTTGAAGAGCAGCAGAACGGGTTTACAGTACACAGTATATAACATCTACAATGACAAGCAATAGCTCATGAGCAAGATTGAGCAAATCCTTGGGCATATAGGCTACATATAACTGACTGAACTGAGTACAGAAGTTTTTCATATGCAATCAGTATGTGGGAACATATCTTGTGAGTAGACTTTCTCGTGAGAAGACTTAACTATGATTGACATATAGTAAGAGCAAGTTTCTTGCGAGAAGAATATCTCCCAAGTAGAATTTCTTGGGAGAGGATTGAGTAAATTTTAGCTATAAGCAAGTCTCAAATTAGCAGACAGTCTAATATCGCGATCGCGAGTAAATAGCTTTTGAGAAGATCTCTTGTGATAAGGGCTCTCTTGAGTATAATGACTCGTGAGAATATCTCTCATGAGAAATATCTGGGTCTTACACTGAATACAACGCATTTCTTGCTATCACTCAATTAAATTAGTAGATCTTTAACATTTTTCCAACCAAATACTTAGCCAAAATATGGTTCATTTTGCCTTAAATTTACATTCTGATATCTTATCCGTTTGCTGGCTGCCTTCTTCTCTCTGCGCACATGTGTTAAAATCATTACAAGCATGTATGCTACTCTCACATAAACTTTTCCAACGCTAAAAGAATACACCAGACATATCAGCTGATGAAATCAGCTGTCTATAGTGATTGGATGAATAGTTATGTTTGGCTTATTTAAGAACATGGAAAAACACAAAGCTACCAGCTAGGCACATGAAGCCAGAGACTGGGTCAAATTAAGATTAAATTTGACCCTGTCTCTGTGCTCAAGCCATTCACCTTCTTTTTCTGGAAACAAAAGAAAATACAAAAATAATACAAAAATCTCTTCATTAACCAAAAACATTTTCGTAACAATAATGTGGGTTAGCAGCCCACGTCCTTTATGTATGGAGTGTACTGTGTCAAAGATTTATGAATACGTGGAATATAGAATATGCTATTAAGGTTACATCATTCATAACCTCATGAATTTAAAGCCTGCTGGCAGTAGTCATGTGTGCATATGACCATGAGTGAAACAATCTTTTGCCATGTTGTGTTCAGTACATATCTGTCTACATCCTTGACTGATGCCTTGAAAACAAATGTGACTCTTCATAATTTGTATCTTTGCGTTGTAATATAATTTATGTTCTTTTTATATTCTCGTCTTATCTTTACAGAAGTTAAGCGATCTTTAAGGAGCCACAGGACTGCGTTGAATAGAAAAGATTCTGAAGGATATCACTACTGTAATTAAGTGGAAAATTTTGTAATTCTATGCACCCTCAAGGGTGTTACAACTTTGGCAAGTCTGATGCTTGTGAACAAGGTTCCATATTGTTCAACTATTAAGTTTCAATTACTTTGAGAAAAGGTAGTGGGCGTAGTCATTTCTCGTCCGCTGTCCATCGTGGCAGGATCTTGCTGCTGGAGGCTCCAGGATCTGGCCTCGTAATCCGCTTATTTTCTATCTTTTCTAAATATTTGAGTTGTTAATCTCTCATGCACTGTAATATTATCTATACTCGATGGTGACGAGATGAGGTACTCTCGGAAGCGTGGATCTCTCAGGTTGTCACTGCTTAGGTCTCAGACAATAGACCAATGGTTTGATCTAAGATGGCAGCTGACTAGTAAGCCTATGGTATGCTGTGGTGAAGAGCCAACCAAATTAGCATTGCGAGATGTCCATGATCGCACCATGCATATTCTGTTCCGCGAGCGATGAAGTTATACTTTCCGTGAGCGAACAGTTACTCGAGTAAAATAATTAAAAGAATATTTCACAAATGTTGAATGATCATACATTATGTAACGTTAACTATGATCTGATTGTACTAATACTGTTATTGCAAGAAGGTTAGGCTTGGCTTTAGGCGAGTATCTTAATGATGAAAGACGCATTTACAAGTCCATGATGAAATTTTTACACATCGAGAACATAATGTGTTTAGAGTCTTTAAGCAGACAATGGTGTGAGAATAGTATGGGACATCGTGGATATTTCTGATAATCTTTGTCTGTAATAGATGGAAATTATTTATTCTTTTGAGCAGTCACCCAAAGTAATAAGCTTTAATTATGATGAGGAAGAATTAAAGTATTTTAATCATTATGAGCTTACTTTCGGAGAGAAGTTCTTTTTAGAACCATTAAAAAGGGCTACTGTTTTTTAAAAATGTGAAAATGCTCTTTCCATTTTAGTTTGTTATCAATGAAAATTCCCGGATTTTTATGTCTTTTTATTATTTAAGGACAACTTGTTTGCGTTAAGCCAATGTAAAATGTTTGTAAATTTTATCCTCTCCATGTATCTTGGAAAATAATTGTAGTATCATTACAGACTCTTTAACAAAATAAAGGTTTTTTTTAAAGGTTGCAAATAAAGAAATTAAGGATTTTAAAGGCTTCAAGAATTAAAATAATGGATAGTAAAGGTCCAAAATGAAGTTAATTTGTAACATACTCACCATCTATTCCCATTTTTACATCATCTTATTTAAAATATTTAAAATACCTTATTTAAAATACCTGACTTACATTAACTGTTGTTTGTGAGTCTGTTTTGTATCACTGCATGAATCATGCCTGGCTGTCCACAAAAACTTCATTGACAATGGTTAGCATGACTGAATACAATATTTCTACTCTACACAAAATCTTTAAAATATTGTTTTTTTTTAAACTTAAAATGGAAATAAAGGTTTTTAAAGGTTTTAAAGAGTATTTGAAAAATAAAGAGCTGATTTAAATAAAAAGTTTAAGGTTGTGGAGATTTCACAAATTTTAGAACTATTGTCGATCATCGGATAAAAAGTATGTGAATATAAAGTGTATAGAAATGTTTCTGGAGTTGAAGAGCAAGATGCATTTAAAAGGTTAACATTGAAATCACCAGCTATTTTTCGGCTGAGATGACCTCTAGAAAATAGATAATATTATCAATAAAGGAATGGAAATCGCCATTGGGAGGTTTGTAAACAACACCAATAATAATGTTACCATGATTCGCATTCAAGACTTCAATAAAGATAGTATCCGTTATACCCATAAACATGCAATTTAAATCATCTCTGATTCTCATATTTATATTTTTCTTGACATAAATACGATGAATCTTATTGGCGCAATGAATGGAGAGGGTGATATCATTTTTAGTCACGGGACTTCATCAAGTAGAGGGGTTTGTATTCTTGTGCGCCCTCGGTTAGAGGTGACCATTTTACACATTTCTGCATTTGCCAACGGCAGAAGTATTTTAAGCGAATTCAAAATATTCAACAGTATTCTCACTTTGGTTTGTATTTATGGTCCCAACTTCGATGATTTTGAATTTTTCAGTGATATGTGTGCTACTCCATAACTCCATAATTTTTCTTATGATTCTATAATTATTGGTGGGGATTTTAATTTTGTGTTTAATCTGGCTATCGGTAAATCAGGAGGGAATCCTAGGACCAATTTTAACGCTTGTGATAAGTGTTTAGATTGAATGGCTACTTTAAATTTAATTGATATTTGTAGAGAGAGAAATCCCCACAGCAAAGAATTTACTTGGAGATCAAATAGTTCATATGATATTTGTTGTAGGCTGGATTTTTTTTTAATCTCTCGTAGTTTGGTAAGTTCTGTCACCAACTCCTCTATTCTCCCTAGCCTCCTTTCAGATCACTCCATTATTGATTTAGAAATTAGCATTAATTATGTTAAGAGAGGTCCGGGATACTGGAAATTGCTTGCTGATCATTACTACATTCAGTTAATCGAGAACACTATTGTTTCTGCTCTAAATTCCATTCCCCATAGCAACCCAGCACTAAAATGGGAGAATATTAAGTATAAAATCCATGTTCTTCTATTAACTGTAGTAAGAAAAAAGCAAAGGAAAGAATGCATCATGAGCTGTATCTTCTTAGACACATCGCAGAGTTAGAGAAACAGTTTCATATGAATCAGTCTATGGAGGTACTTAATAATTTGAATATTGCAAGGAATAATTTAGAACATATTTTTTAAATTAATCTTGCTCGCCAAAGGTGTTGCTTTTGTTTTGTATCACCACACTGGTACACACGTAGAGTAAAACTTCAAGTAATGATTTAGTGGTCATTTTAATTGGTCAAGCACTCTTTAGACTGGGCAAGATGCATTATGGTACCCTTCTACAATGTCATTAGACTTCATGTTAACCATAGGTTTGGTTATCCAAGGCGTGCTGCATGGATTAGGGCCCAAAGCTATTTTCGTGGTCCCGTTACACTCATTAAAGAAGTAATGACTTCGTGGTCACTCTAAGTGGTCAAGCACTCTTTGGACTGGGCAAGACGCATTATGGTACTCTTCTACAATGTCCTCAGAGTTCATGTTAACCATCGGCTTGGTGATCCAAGGCGTGCTGCATGGATGAGGGCCCAAAGCTTTTTCGTGGTCCAGTTAAAATCGTTATAGGGTAATGATTTAGTGGTCATATAAATTGGTCAAGCGCTCTTTGGACCGGGCAAGACGCATTATGGTACTCTTTTAAAATGTTCTTAGAGTTCATGTTACCCATCGGTTTGGTGATCCAAGGCGTGCTGCATGGATAAGGGCCCAAAGCTTTTGTGGTCCCGTTACACTCATTAAAGAAGTAATGATTTAGTGGTCATTTTAATTGGTCAAGCACTCTTTGGACCGGGCAAGACGCATTATGGTAACCTTCTACAATGTCATTAGAGTTCACGTTAACCATAGGTTTGGTGATCCAAAGCGTGCTGCATAGATTAGGGCCCAAAGCTTTTTTCGTGGTCCCGTTACACTCATTAAAGAAGTAATGATTTAGTGGTCACTTTAATTGGTCAAGCACTCTTTGGTCCCGTTTCCGTTACATTAATTTAAGAACCGATGATGTAGCGGTCATTTAGTTGATCAAGAACTCTTTGGACCGGGCAAGATGCACTATGGTTCCCATTTACATTGTCATCCACGACCAAATGTTGAACATCTTGTAAGAATGAATTCGTCTTGCCATAGGTGTTACGTCGATACCATTGTCGAATAAGTAACTGAATAGGTAGCAGTTACTCATTCGCGAACGTCGAACGAGGAACGAGGAATAAGTATCTAACTTCACACCGGTACAAAACACAGGGCAAGTAATATTTGGCTGACCAATATGTGGGGGTGTTAAAAGGCTATTTACTTAGCTGCCATATTTTGTCATCCCTCCAGATCAAAGCACGTTCAGGTCGACGTTGCTCTCTTGTGGGTATTCATGAGTTGCAGCCAACAGTGGCGAAATAGGAAGATGCCATCAAATAGGTAGGGTGCTTAGGATTTCCCAAGACGAAAATCATTTTTGTAGATACTGCGGTGGCACAAATGAAACATCGATGATGTCGAGTGTCTCCAAATTTGTACTGTCTTCTTGAGACTTCGATATTAGTCTGCAAGTCTCGACTTCTCTCCCCCCTCCCCCTCCAGAATTTCGACTTTCTATCGCAAAAATATCCACTGTGATAATTATCTTTCGATAAAAAGAAATCCAAATTTTTAGGACTATGCCAAATCTTTGAAGCTTTCCGAGAATTCGTCTGACAATGTTGACTATTTGTTTCTCACCTTTTCACAACCGTTTTTCGACTTTTGCTGAACTATCCATCCTTTTCTTATTGTGATATGTTGGTATAGGGCCAAGTTGAGAGTAGAATCAACTATATTTTCTGCATCACAGCGCCTTATAAATTTCATTACTTTATTATTATTTCTCGAAATATGGACTAATTACCCCTGCATTTGATCTGTATATATAGGGATTTCAAAGTTGTATAATAACAATTGGAGAACACATTTTCTTTACATTTTAATTTGGCTTTCATTGAAATTGTGAGACCTATTCTAACGAAATTTTCACATAAACTTGAACATTTAGTGTTTCATCAAACGTTTGACCTTCTACGTCGACATTTCCACTTTTTGTCGAAATAAGGAAAGAAAAATCAACATTTCGACTATGAAATGAAAAAAAAAAATATCGTTTGATTGCCTGGCACTCATTTCGCTATCACCGTGATGTCTGCAGCTGAATGATTTTAGCAATGCCGTGGAGTGAATCCCTATAGTTGAAAAAGTGAGTGGCGAAAATATTATACTGCCCCTGTAGACTCTTCCCTGGATCTGGGGCGCTACCCCTCTGCCCCCCTCCCATCATCCGTCTGCGCCTATATGGCCATGCACTAATACCCATTTTTCGTCAATGACATTTATTCCTTATAATCAAGTGTCTAAGCTATTTTAGTTTACATAGGCCTATATCAGGTATGGTGGGGTCCAACTGAAGCCAGACTTCTCCCAGTATAGATTTATAAACTAGTACTGAGATTCCCTATATATTCAAAACAAGGCTTCACAAAGGGACAATCACCTCAGGATATTATACAGCGGAAGGACCATTCGGTTATCAACTGCCCCGTTTATGATGGAACATTTTACAGAACGCAATTACTTCGAAAATATATAATTTATAAATTTTGAGATAAAATAGTTAACATTTTCAGAGTAACGCAGTCGAAAATTCGGTATGTCGACATCTGGTGGCAAAATTTTACAATAAAGTTTACAGTTTGATGTGAATCGAAATTTCAAGAGAAAAGCCGAAATATGAAGATATAAAGTCGAAATTTCGCAAAGAAACTGACATAAATAATTTGATTAGGTCGCATTTCCAGAAAAAGACGAAGAAGCAGTAAAAAGCAAAGGAAACAGTTGAAATTTCAGGAAAGTTAGAAATTTGGATATTAGACAGTTGATATTTGGAGAAAGAAATTTTGATTTTCCATCGTCCCATTAGGGCCACCGTATAACATCTACAAAACTGAACCCTTTGTAAGATAGGCTACCCTTCCCTTCCCAGCCCACCCAGCCCCATCAGATTTCTGTAAACTCAATTTTTGAAATTGCTTTCTACGACGCTGCTCTTGGATTTTGGACCCCATTGGACAAATTGAGAGATAAGACCAAACAAAACAAAAGCCAACACAAGTAGAGAAATGATCCAAAGCCTTCATCAATAAAAACAAAGACATTAATCTTACCTTCATATCACCAAATCCATGCGTCGAGTTTCTAAAAGAAGTTAAACCGGTATGGAAATGATGATACGTACGTTACTGAATTTCCTTGAACCACAGAACAAATCACATTAGCTATGCTATATAGACTAACATATTGCTGGATATTCCACATTTTCAAGAAAATGATCCACATAGAAATTTTCCTGGAATAATTAGGTACATTTTACGGTCAAGATCATTAATTTTCTTAAGTACTTTAATTCATAAAACAAACTATATAATACCGAGGCTGTATGGTTTATTCACATTTCGCGAAATGATATCCCACATGAAATAATTAGGCGTGTACTTTTCACGAAAATTATAACAATGTTGTTCACTTCAGAGGGGGGGGGGGGGAGGGGGAGGGAGGCAAAGCAAACTTTTCGTCACCATTTTACGACCCACACTAAGAGCCACTGCCGAGCACCAATTATGACTGAAAAACAGTATGTTCCCTTATTTGTAAGTAGAAAACGTTTATTATTCACCTTTATGGTCACCCAAGTTTCATTCATTTCAGTCCCAAAAATTTTCGTGGGGAGGGGGTGGGGGACGGCTTGTTGCCTCCTCTGGCTATGCAAACATTTCTTCTCGCAGAGAGTTGTGGATGATGGGAATAGCCTGTCTGATTCGGTTGTTATGTCTGAAAGTGTAAATGCGTTAAATTAAGAATGCATGCAACTGCCAGGGGTATTTCCTGCAGTGTGGGAGACTGCTTTCTTTTGAGTATTTAAGGTTTGAGTTCTTGGTTTTTCGGAGTGTTTCCATTAGGACAATTTCCTCCCTGACCTTTTTCTTACTAAACAGAATTAAACCAATGATGCTCTTGTCTATAAGGTAAACAGTGAGCAGACGACTTTGGTAACGGTTTGGTAATGTCGACGGAATTTTCAGGCTGGCGCGAGAGATGGTCATTCACTCAGAGACCTTGCACTCGGAGATTGCTGCTCAAATGCAAACAGAAATCGCCGTTTAACGTGAGGCGTCGTCCACTTAGAGATGGTCGTTGATACACAGACCGTCTACTCAGAGATCGCTACGCAAACACAACCGACCTCTCAGGAACTGTCCATTCAGCAATGGTCTTGACTTAGAAACCGTCGCGACGGAGAAATGGTCGTGATTCAGAAATCGTCCATTCAGAGATCGTCCACTCAGAGATGGTTGTGATTCAGAAATCGTCCACTCAGAGATGGTCGTCTCAGAGATGGTTCATTTGAGTGACAGCCAAATTTGCATATTTATATCGTGGGCGGGGCGTGAACTTTTCAATCACAGAGTCGAGTTACTTCGACCGCTCGCACTGGACACTCGTACTCGTTCATTGGATTTTCAAACTGCAAATTGCTGATGAATGATATACAGCTCGAGGAATGTGTTAAAATCGGCTTCAGCAACAAAAGACTTATAAATGGACGGCTTCTGCATTTGAGCAGGGATCTCCTAGTGAACGGTCTCTGAGTGAATGACCATCTCTGAGTGGACGGCGCCGCACGTTGACCCTTTCCGCGTTCCATACACAGCTAGTTTGGGAAGTACCACTTCTATTTTTATATACTGCTCCTTGCACCAAATCAATTCAGCTGATCATGAAATACGTAAACGCGGGAAAACTGGAAGATTTTAACTGTACCGCACTTACTTCCGAGGACCGATAACAACAATCACAAGCAGTTTGTTATTTTTCAGTGAGTTTTTAGTTGATTATATGCAAATGTTGAAAGCTTGTTTGCTCCTATACCTAGCGAAGAGATAAAGTCAATAATCATGATAGAAATGAAATTGTCTTAGGCCTATGTAGGCTTACAGAAACAACACTAACTAACACGTAATAATTTTATGAGGGAAGGCTAGGCCTAGACCGAGTGTAATTATGTTCTTAGGTCGGCTACAGTAGCCTAACCATAAAGTGCTGTTAAGTCAAGTTGGGAATCTCATACAAAGTTGGCTGAAATTGAATGTTCAACACGATGAATTTATGTTTGTAGCCTAGTTTTTAAAAAACACCACTTAGCCTAGGTTTTGGTTACTTGTCTAGCCTTGTAAGTTGTACAGTACTCAGTGACAGTAGTACTAGTCAAACAGGTTAAACTTGAAATTGTTCATATTAGTTATTACTATTTTATAAGGGCCTTTTTACAAATTTTATGGGATATTCTAGGGATGGGACCTAACCTCCAGGGATATTTCTGGGATGGCACATAAAACACAGGGACAGCATCTAGTCCTCTTAGTCTTACCATGGAGCTATATAGCTCCATCATGTCCATGGTCTTACAAAGCCAATGCTACTGTATGTTAATTCTGTGGTATAGACTAGGCTAATGACACATGATACTACGACTGCTTAGATGGGTCTAGATAGCTTTGACACTGGTATATAGCGGTAATTTCCCCTAGCATATGCAGCTTGTAGACATCATCTACATGTAAATATATGTGGTCACAGGGGCGTCAATCCGATTTGAAACGTGGGGGGGGACGTAATCGATTCGAGTATTCCGGCCGTAAGTACTATCTAAGCTGAGCGCCACCATCGGTTGGCGCGCAGCGTACCAAGAAAATTTCAGATTTCAATACCTGCCAGATCGCTGGAGATGGCACATGCCAGGCTGGATAGCAGCCATCTAGTTGCGTCATTTCGGGAAAAAATTACAAATTTTTCAATCAGGAAATCTGCAATAAAGTTCATGCGGCCTTAATTTTTGGTGGATTATTTCCAGTTGACATGAACATTAGAACCCAGTGCAAGTTGACAAATGATGC
>KN882922.1:85919-98705 GCA_000934455.1 Apostichopus parvimensis
CCATTATTAATAATTTAAATAACTAACTAATTAGGCACAACCCAGATCCGAGTTCGTATAGTGAGCTTAGCGCAAATTTGGCCAAAAGTCGTCATACGCCAGCATGTTAAACCACCAATGTCAGTTTAAATGTTTTGCTAGGTCTACGAGAATACATTTCTATGAAATTTGAAACAAGGATGGCAAGACAAACCACTTTAATTATGTTTTCAGGACCTCACACATGCCCATGTATCGTCAGACTTAGAATAGGTCCCATGTGAGTGGTGGCTAAAGTGATGAAGGCATGAAAATAAATCAGTGGTTATTCGTTGGAGTCCTCACGCAAGTTACCTCGGTTCGGCTAGGTGGATCTGCATAGATCTGGTAATCGGGTGAATTCTGGTCGGAGCGTACTATGTAACCACCGTGTACCCAGGGGCGTAGCTAAGGCCTGATGATTGGGTGGGGGGGGGGTAGTGGCTGAAAATCCAACTGGATGGGTTTTGAAGCCAGAATATTCCGACTGCTGCTTTGTTACCCCCACCCTCACGCTACTCGTCAACGATACGGTCAGTGTCAGTCAGAATCCCAATCTCTCGCGACTGCACTTTTGTTCCGAATTTTTTTCGATACATTTGTACCCATTTCACAAATCTAATAGCGTCCCCCTCAAATGTGTTTTTCAGTAGTTAAACTTATATTATTATTACCATTAATATTGTAAAGACTTCCAAATAGTTCTAACCAATATGGAAGGGTAATAAGACGGAAAATGATTGTATGCTATTTGCATGCAATGTAAAAACTGATGCATGTCTATATGATATGCACTTTAAAATTTTGGTTATATTTTTCGGGCAAGTCGTTACAACCCCCCCCCCCCCATAAAATTGGGCTCCTACGCCTATGACGGTAGTTCTACTAGGCATTTTTTAATTGGAGTATTCAAAATCATACGAAGTTTTGTACGGTGGAGAATAAGAATCGCGGGATACAATTTCTCAAAGTGGCAAGGGAAACGTGGTAAATATGACAGATTAAAGGTCAATTTTGACCAAAATTTTTCAATTTTTAGGTCATGCACAATCACAGGAATAAATGAATAGGCCTAGATAAACTAGAGTGCGACAGTCGGAAATTCCGACTGTCGCACTCCAATTTTCCAACTATCGTCAGTTTTACCAAGTTTGGGGGTGAGACACACCCACCCCCCCTCCCTTCAAACGTCTTCAAACGCCTCAAAGCAGTAAAAGATCTCTCGGCTTCCGTCGAACTGGCTGAGGAGACGAGGAGCAACCGCAAGAGAGCTTCGACTTCACCAAACATTGCCCGTACCGCTGGATTCATCATCTTGAATATTTGTCTATACCCTTCAACCGACGACGACTGGAACTGGCCTCGAAAGAAAGGCAGACTAAGCTTAAGATTGTCAGAGAGCTCAGGGTACCAACTCACGAGATGTGGGTGGAATTCTCCATTCAGCAACATTGAGAAATATTCGATGATATGAATCCTGAGATTTGTAAGCTCTAACCAAATAGAGCCACGACACTACTCTTTTTCCAAATGTGTGGGGGGGACATTTGATATTGTGTCCCCACCCATCTGGATTGACGCCCATGTGTGGTCACAGTGCCTAGCCTAGATAGCTTCAACATGGTACTGGTAGATAAGTGACATTTGCCTCTAGCAGTATGGTAAAAGCTATTTATTGGCAGTGAAAAGGGTTACCTTATTTAGTGTGTGTATACATTGAAAACACATAATACATTTTTACTAATTATCCACAAAATCACATCTAAATCAATCTACACTAAAAAATGCTCTGTCGAGCCTGTTTAGGCTCGACAAATAATTTGTCACGTGACATTGGCAATTTCCCCTAGCAGTAGCACTCAGCTTTCAGACATCATCAACATGTAATATACATGGTCACAGTGCCAAGTTAGCTTTGACACCAGTAGATAGGTGACAACAGTCTCTAGCTGATCCATAATAGCTATTTATTTGTCGTGAAAAACAAGCAAAATGTTGAAAAATCATCCAAAAGGTGAACTGGGACTTGCTTGAACTTTGAAGTGCATATAGTGCTCTGGATTTGCTCATCAAGAGTTGGTAACCCTTGTTCCAAAGATATAAGTTGTGCTGTAAAAGTGAAATAGGGTTGACTGGAAAAAGAATGCTGTGATTCAATGTTATTTGGAAATACTTCTGTGGTTGGCTGAAAATTGAATTTTTCAATGATCATATATACGTATGACATCATAATTTTATAGGGAGGAATACATAATTTATAATTTAACCAAGCAAAAGAAAAGAAGGATGTCAAGCCATGATCTAGATATTTCCAAATTTGACTGTGGTAAAAGAGAGGCAAATAATCACACAAAAATGCCCACAATCTAAAACGTTGCTGAAAGATAAAATTTAGCAATGTGTAAAATATATATGCATTACTGCTCAGAGAGACCATGTAGTTGTAACAACTCTTTGAATATAAGGATTAATCTACACATCCTTTACGAAAACAAATTAGAATTATCAAAGATAAAATACCAAATTTGTGTTTCCTAGCATTATCATGGATTATTTTACCCATTTACTGGTATTATGTATACAGCAAACTTTTAATTCACTTACCAAGTGACGGTTCTAGAAAGAAACTTTACCAGTACAAATCTATGTCATTCTGGTGTAATCTGATCAGAATTTTATTGAATCAAATCATCAGTACCACTAAACTTTAAAAGAACATTAGTGTTCATAGCCTCGCAAAATTACTGCATATTTACTGTACATGCATGATATCATACTTTTTAAATTTGAAGAAAATCGTGTGAAATTGTAGGAAAATTAGGAAAGAGTGGGACAAACATCTTTAATAGCTTAATCAATCACATTTCTCGACAAGACTCTTTCTGTGGGAATTTGCCTTTGGTGAGTAAGGTGTTTGTATTTTTCTGTAATATAACAAAGTGAAATTAGTTACATATTTAATTTTCAATTTTTAAAAACAACTTAATGTAATTATTCTTTGCTGTCGTTTAAATTTTATCATCAATTGAGCAGATAAGTTCTCAGTTTGTGTGCTGGAAAAACTATTATGATCTAATGCTAGAGTTTAAGCCCTACATATTCAAGATTTCACCTCACTACCTTAGTATGTACTGTAATCTTTCATGTATAACAAGTTTTCTCAGGGAAAAGTTCAATTATTTGTTGTTTGACAGGAAATGGACCATGAGAAATCAGAAGCAGGTGAATGCACAAAAGAAAATGGGAACTCTTCTGTTGAGAGAGAAGTACAGGTAAGTCTTTAATTGAAAATTTTTATAAACAATATTATATCTGAAAACTTCCCACTTTAAGCTTTACTTTTATAACAAAATTTGTTTACATTTACATATTAAAATTGTGAAAGTAGGGTAGCAGGGCTTGACATACCTACCAGTGGTCCAGGTAGGTACCAATAATGTTCAGAAGGAGTCATCTGATATAGTTCGGTCCAGGTATCAAATTGTTGTGTCTCCTAGCAACCACTCGTGCATCTGCGGTCTGATTGCCTAGGTTTGACAACAAGGATTTACTTCGCTCCTCTCTTACCTGATTCCCACCCCACAGTTGCACTTTCCTATCAACCTAACGACACATTTGGAAACTTTTTAGCACTGCGCCCTCGCTCCCTGGGCATCACCCACTAACTCCTCCTTCCGTATTAACCACCCGGAAGTTACTACACGTTTTTTCCTAGCAAATTCTTCACTTGTAGTTTCTACCACTGTATTTTGTTTTTTTGGAATTCATCTTTGGATGATTCGACTACTGAAACCTTCTTTCGGCGCTCTCCCAAGAAGCAGTCATAGTTATTGTTTGTTTACGTTCAATTTACAATTGCATTTTCTCGTTGTACATTTGTTTGTACAGGCATCGATTGCGCTACACCTCAGTGGTGGGCATTTCCTCTCCCAACCGTTAGCCATTGAGCAAGGTCCTTAGGCTTCCATCACTAGTTGATGGTTCTTCCCACTCCCCCGCACCTGACTGCCCAATGGCAGCCTGGATGTTGGGAGGTTTCTCTTACACCTTGCTTAAGTTCACAGTTCGTCCTAACTTACGTGTTAGGCTCCGTGTTTAGGCGCTTAGACGGTTGTCTTAACTTCGTTAGGTTCTGTGATAGTCAGTTCCTAGGCCTACCTTCTCCATGGCGGTCTTAAGTTAGCCCTGTTCGCCCCCTTCCGGGGCAGGCTTTAAGAAGAATCCTTCCTCCCTAGAGGTCATAGCAGGTTCGTAGGTAGTTAGACCCTCAGGCTGGGGAACTACAGTACCCCGGGGGTTGTTCACCCGGAATCCTACTAGGATCTCTGTCTTCCCTCGGGCTCGCCCTGTTAGACACCCCTGCAGCTATTGACTGGGAACTTGGAGGGGGATCGTTCTTTAGCCCCCTCCCGTCTTCTGTATTGTCCATTGTCACCTTTATGTTTACTTGCGCCGACGGGCGGTGGTCATCAATTTCTGCCATCTTACATTTACGTGTATCTCATTCGTGTTTACTCTCATATAACCGGATTTTTTGTTGGTGCCCGGCAATGTTTTGTGTCCATGCTGCAGGCAACTTTTTTTTATTGCGCAAGCAATATCTATAGTTTTCACAAATAGCCTTGTGCGATAGTGCAAATTTCACACCACCGGTAGTGTTGCAACATGAATCCCGGTATTGTAACTACAACCGGGTTTTTCCTCAACTTTCATCTATGGTTCAAAGCACTTAGTTACAAGACTGTCAACGTCATACATTCAATATGCATAGCCTAGGCTATGTACATACTCTTACAGACTTACATGCACAGTTATAACCCCCCCACCCCCCAAAAAAATAACACGATATACTAGGGCCTTTGTTTTTTACCATACACTTTCAATTTAAAGCAGTGCAAAAACCTTGGAAAAAAGCAACCCACACCATCCTTCATTCATACTCGACGTACGATATTAGATTAACACATTCGCACATGGATTAAACTTGTAATCCGTACACAAACAGAAATTGGGAGTTCAAAAGTTCACAATGAAAAGTTTTTAACTCTCAACAAGTCACCACGTGTTTGGAACTTCAGACAATAAGAATGTAACATAGGGGCCAGCATTGTTACGAACGCAGGATTCTGCGTCTGGGACGCAATGTTTTGATAAGGGACGCAAAAACTTTTTTTGAGAAACAAACCCCAAGTATACACACTCACAACTAGGTCAACGGAAAACATAACAAAACACATTTTTGAATGAACATCTTTCATTATTTCTTTTCGAAAAACCACAACTTCTTACAAGAACCAAAAGTTCTCCTACTCCTACAGATCATTGAATTTGCTTGAAAATATATATCATAACAATCAACCGCAAGGTGCAAGGTACAGGGTTAACAACACCCCATTACGGAGATTTTCATGCTAAAAATAGACAATGATGCTTTCCAAAATTCCCGTGATTTGATTGGTTAATAGTCCCCAACCATTGTCTGTGAATATTCTTGCACCTGTAGTGCTCAATGAACATGGAGTATGTTGTTTAACAACAATTACTTGCAACAGTTACTTTCCCCTGTGTAGAGATAGTGAAATTTGCAGTATAGGCTATCATGTGTTAGCACTCCAATATCATAACGTTAGGCCTTGCCACATACAGTATGTAAACAGTTTGACAACAAAGATGCACTTGCATTGTTTCTGAGACTATCACGTAATATTTGAATCATTGTTTTGATCAGAAAATGTTAATGAGTGGAGACAATCTATGAGAAAAATGTTTGAATTTTTACAGTTTTGATGCACTATTTAGGTCTCACCGATCAAAAATGTCAATGGGTTGACCCCCGGGTGACCTTTGTGTGTGAAGTTATACAATGTCAAATTTTTAGACATTTAATGCAATTATTTTCAAACGTAACGGTCATGTGATCTAAGGTCACCAATGTTATATCTGTTGTAGTGTTCGACCGATAATCGGTCAGACAATCGGCATCGGGCCGATTATCAGATAATCGGTAAATAATCGGCATCGGCAAAATCCATTGTGCTACCGATTATTTGGAACCGATTATTACGTTCCACATAAAGGATTGTATATTTCCGCGCTTTTGATTCACCACAACCACGACGGGAGAAAAATTTAGATCATTCGATTCATTGCTATTCATAGCCGGGGAAGGTGCACTAGTCTACCGTGTAGCAGTATCGCAAGTTCCTCACGCGAGTTTGTACAAATGCTGTTCGATATACTATCCAGTTTTGGCAGTTAACATCATACAGTGTACCCGCGATAAGCTTAGGGGGACGACGTAATTATTTTTTTTTCAATTAGCTTCTTGCATCTAACAAAACCTCCTGTTATCATGTTAAACGATTGATAAGAAATATTAATTGTCTCGATTAAATATAAAAACCAAATCAATATACTTTTGGACTACTTTGGCCGTTTCACCGTTAGGCTAGTCTGTCTAGAGAACGGTTGAGCTTCAGAACTGTCCAGTTTGAAAATGCGCCCAAGATTTTACAAAAGGCATAAAATGATCACTTTTTAATGTAGTAGCTCATAATATGCACATAGCTCTCATTTCATTTCTACATTTTGTAAAGGAGTCATCAATCAGCAGCAATTCATTGACTTCATCTGTGTCAGGAGACAAGAACAGCTTAAGCAACTACAACTGCAACTTTAATATTCAAGAAAGTGAGTATATATTATATTATACTACTGTAGATTTAATTGTTTTCTTAAATTAATGTAGCCTGTTGATTTGTTGATTATGCACACATACTTGATTGGATTAGAATGTTGCAATTTTAGCCACTTGCTAAACAATGCAAGTGCTTAAAAACCTACTGGCTAAAATGATGATTCAAGAAATAACCTTCGATGCAAGTTCAGGTCTAGTTAGCCACTTGAGATGAGTGTGAACATGCATACTATTCACACATACATACAAATGAACATAATATTGACTGTATTAGCCTAAAAAACGTGCTTTAATACAGTTTCCACATGTGATGCAAATTTACCTCCAGCACTTTCACAATAACTCAAGAAGTGCAGGTTGGTTGAACATACAGTAAGAGTAACTGCAAAACTCAAACTCTTGGTTCTGCGATGGAGAGGCAGGAGCTGTGTTGAATCAAACGGAATATTGCTTATCCCTTCTCGACCTCTTATGTATGATACGAAGTACTCATATGCAAATCCATTGCCATTGACGGACAGAGACTCAGTTGGGACAAGAACATTCAAATGCACTATGAATATGATTGTGATTTCCCAGGTCCACTGTGTTTACAGTACATAATGAAAACCTTGGTTTGATATCATACACACTAGAACACTGTGCTGAAGGCCATTTGGGAACCTTGATATGCCTTTAGTCAAGTTATACATGTGCATGTAGGTCAAACTGATTGGTTTATGACTTTCACTTCACATCTGCAACTTCCAGTTACCAACATTGAAGAGGCCTAGGTCTGCAGTAGGTGTATGGTCATTCTAGGCTCCCATAGATTGTCTAGAGGGTTATAGTTATTTCTTATAATTAGTGTTGCCAATACCAAGTTTTTGAACTGATTAGTAACAAGGTCACATAGCCTATATAACTGGGTCCAACCACTGTCTGTAGTATCTGTAGACTGTACCCATTATTTAGTATATATCTATCAACAGTTCCAATTAGCAATTAATTTTGTGATATATACCAGATGACCTGTAGCTTGTCAAAATATTTCCCACTGCATTTAAGCAAACTCAGCTGCTCTCAGTCCATAATAACAAATCTTAAAGGGCTTTGCATAAGGAATTGGAATAAAAATTCTATACTGTAAAGTCCTTACAAGTGAATTGAATGGTTGATGCTTTGTCAACATGATAACTGATTCCTTTCTTTATGCGTCGCGGCATTAGTCAATCGAAAATCCGCTTCATTTTGGTGAGCACAAGTTCATGAATATTAATATGTTGGTTTACCACACTATAAAAATGTTTAGGCATCGTAACCACTAAACGTTTTTCGTTTTCTGGTTACTTTTGTCATGTAGTGGACGTAGTTGATAGTCTGGCGTGTCTATTTTGAGAATTTTTTTTAACAATCATTATTCTAGGTTGTTCGATGGGACCATCCTGTTTATGGTTACGGTATACGTAAAGTGACAAGACACCTGTAATTAATAAACCCTGGAAGAGCAGGTCTTCCTCATCTTTATTGATAAAGTAGCAAATCTTTTAAACCAATGAAATATATTTCCCGGTTCAGACGACCCAACCATTATTTTGGTGGCCAATAACATGTCCTGGGTGCAAGTCAGGCTATGGGAGGGATGTTGATCAAAATGGAGGCAAACCTAGCTGCCAAACACAGGTTTTGGTGGGAGAGATTCTAGTAGAAAGATTCTGCTAATCTGGTATAGAGGGAAAATGTGGTATGAACCAGTGAGAGCCTTGTACATAATTGTAAATAGTAGTGTTAGCTGTTTGTCAGTTTACACTTCCTACTTCTGGACAAGCAGAATCATTGAAGGCAGGTACTGTTGGTGCATTGGAGGGAAAAGGAAAGTTAAAATTATTTGAGGGAGTTGGATCCACAGTTTTTTAGTAGGTATACATTGACTTAACTTTTGTAATGAGATATAAGCCTGGTCTGCAAAGTGTACAACAAAATCTCTTGACCTTTCCTTCATTTTTTCCTCTAATTACCATTAGACATGGAACTTACACCTTCTCCTTCTTTGGGACAAGCAGGATCATGGAAGGCAGGTACTGCTGGTAAGTTTGAGGACAAAGGATGGGTAAGAAATATTGCAAGTGAATACTGTAGCTTGAAAACCAGAATTTTAGCTATCAAGTTGTAGCAAAGGCCGTTTTAATTTTTGGTGGGCATGCATGTTAAAGTCTTGTTTATGGTTGTTATGCAGCAGACATTGGTAGGGCAGCTAGTGCCAACGGAGGTTCCTGTGTTTAACAGTTTTTTAGGGTTGAGGAACCCAGAATTTCAAACCTTTTGCAATTTGATAAAAAATGCAAGTGCAGCAAGCATCTTATCAAAGGTCCTTTATAAGTTCTGCTCAGGACAGTAAAACACTAAAAGTATAACCTAAAACCCTGCTTAGGTTGTCCGACTGACGACAAGCTAGCTTATTTGCTGTAAGTGTTCAACACTTTGAACAAAATTGGTAAATCCCTATTCTTTATTAAAATAAAAATCGGCTCCCCAAAAGAGTGATAGTAGCTTGTTGGTATCGCCCTCCATTCATATTAGAAACAAGTTCAAACAATGTAAGAAATAAATCACATATTGCTACGTTCCAAGCTAGCTGGAGTACAATGTGTATGCAGAACTATACTGTGCATGTGGGCATACCGCATACCTCATTTATGTTGCTGCAATGTATGCGCTGTATACCCTGGGCTTACCCTCTGTCTCTGGAAATGATAACAGAAATCATTTTTCACTACCAGTGCCCTTTTGTCTTCCTTATGTAACGTAACAATTGGCTGTATACTGTATACTTGGGGACAAGTCTACAGGAGTACAGACCCTAGTGGCTGCGACCACGCTCGCTTTCTACCCCTCAGCCGCACATACGTATGACAAGCTAGCTGGAGTACAATGTGAATGCAGAACTACTGTGCATGTGGGCATACCGCATACCTCATTTATGTTGCTGCAATGTACGTGCTGTATAACCCTGGGCTTACACTCTGTCTCTGGAAATGATTACGGAAATCATTTTTCACTACCAGAGAATTCCCTCAGCAATGGAAATAATTATATGATCCATCACATACTCCCCTGCAACACAAAAGTTTATATAACAAACTTAAAATGAAACTGGATGGAGACGAAAGAGGTTTAAACCAAATAACAGAAAAATATGTACATTAAAACACAAAATGCTGAGGACAATAAGTTCTGTGCCACAACTAAAACAAGTTAACTACACCTAGTTCACAAACAATGTTCAACAAAGTAAACATCAATATTCGACTATCAAAGAAAACGTAAGTTAAAGCTTGACCCTGGATACGAAACACAAGAGCGTTACAAAATGATAGTCCTGGTGCCAGTCGATCTACTTAGCAAACCTCTACTTCGATCTTTCAAAACTTCCAAATCTTCATTATCACTCCATTCAGCAGCACAAAAAGACAACAAGGCTGAACGTGGTAAATTATGAAACGGGTTGGAATGCATGCCCTCGGCTGGTTGAAAAGAACCACGAAATCTAGGCATTTCCTCAGATGTTGAATCAGAAACTAGATCATCATTGGAAGTGGGTGGGTCAGACAGAGGATCAGGAGCATTTATCACAATTGGAACATCCGAATCACTTGAACTATCAGATGTTGATGAATGACGTCTGACAATCTTTCGAAGGTTCCTTCTACGCACCTTGGGTCGTCTGATCTCTTCGGCAGCTATGTGTTGCCGGGTAGGACAAGGTATGATTTCCCGTCGATTTACCACTCGGTAACCCCAACACTACCGTCAGCAGGCGCAATTTTGTAGACAGCTTTGTCACCTGGTCGAGAAACAACTGTATAAACAACAGAACCCCATTTTTCTGCAATTTTATGTCTGCCTTGCAGGTGATTTCTCAAATACACCTTTGAACCTATCCCTAATGGTTTTTATGCAGCAACGGCATGGTGAACTTCTTGGCGATAACTAGTAAATTTGGCTAGTTGCTCCACTGCTTTTCGGTATGCTAACTGAAGGGGTATTAGCATGGGTTGCCAGCCAGTCCCCAACTGTTGTTGCTTCGATACGTTGATCATCGTCGTCCTCGCCCAAAAGAAAGTCTACTGGCACACCCAGTTCCTGGCTCACGGAGCTGGGTGAACCCAGTCTCCCAGATTTCTGGCTGTTTGAGGGGCTGGAAGGGCTGTCATACATTCCCTGGCATGATGCCCATTTTGTCTACACCGGTAACACTGGACAGTTGATCTGTCTCTGGTGGTCTGTGGACGTTTTCCTCCAGACTGGACTCTCTCGAAATTGTCCATGCAGGCGGCAAGTTGAGTCTGTTGAACTTGAATACCCTGCACCACTTTCGTCTGGTTCAGCAAGGCAGTGGACAAAGTTTCCAAGGCCCCGCCAAATTCTGCTTCTGTCAACAAAATAGCAGCTGTTCGTCGTCCTGGACACCTTTTATGTAATGAGTCCTCGACTTCCATTTCGATTGCCCAGTGCCTCAGCTCTATGAATGTCACAAAGGGCTTTTCCTTTAACATACGCTTAATTTCTCTCTGCAGAGCTGTGTCTTTTAGGCCGTCCTGCAATTGTGGTTTGATAGTGTCCTTAGCATTTGGTGCACCAGAGAGTTGAGTATGCAAAGTCGGCTATAATTGTCTCCTCTTCCTTCTGAATACGGGTACAAATGGCAGGCATCACATTGCTGAGTGTTATTCTCTCCCTAAAAGTTTCTGTAAGGACTTTCAATTTCTTTATTGCATCCTTTTTGCATCTTTCCTCCCAATGCTTAAGCTCCTGTCCAGCTGCTCCTTCAAAGTGTGCTAGAGTGAAGTTAGCTGCACTTTCTCCCGTCAATTTTCTTAAGCGTATTGCAGCCTCTACATCTTCTTTAAAGTAAACAATAGACTCTGCTGGAGCACCCGTAAATGCTATCAACTTCTTCTCTTTTGGCAGAACATAAACAGTACCTTGTTGCGTTTCCCACAGGGAGGCTGTCAGTCTGTCCAGTAGCTCCTTCAGCTCCTCTAACGTCGTCATTGCATCCACCGCCCTTTATTTTACAAAGATTTCAAAAATTTATTCTGACCCCAATCGTACTACCAAATAATTTACATGAATCCAAGCCTACTTGCAAAATTTGTTAACTGGCAAGGATACACCATCTTATTCAACAACTTCCTATCCTAATTTAGCCATGACCTACAAGCATTAATCTGCTTTTGTTTAACAGATACAGTTAGAGGAGTTTTTGTTACTGAATTGCTCGTCAAAATTATTTGTTTAATGTTTAATGATCTATTGATCCAGGCAAAACATGTTTCATTTTAATTCCAGTTAAGCAACTTAAAAGAACAGCAGTAAGAAAAGAAGATGAAGCCCCTCCAAGGAAAAAGAAGAGGGCAGTAAGTATTTTGTATTACTTTTGTGAGATCTAAGTAATTTATCCCTGGTTTATAATTAGTCTTCACACCTTTAATTTCTTATAATGAATCATATTTGTTCTCCAATGCTTCTGGCAGCCGACTATACCTTGATAATGATCCAAGTAAAATACTCTCAAAGGCACTTCAAACTGAGGTTCATTTCATCAATTGATGACACCTTATAATCATAAAAATAGCATAATAATACAACAAAATGCTTGAAGTATTTTGCAAGATAACCTAGATTACATGATCATTTCAAGTTTAAGAAAAACAAAAAATAAATTTGTGATGTAGTCCATGCATGACATACAGTAACAATATTACACAATGCACCCATCCAAAGGAAGCTACAGTTATAAACTGTTAATATGGGCCCTTCCACAGTAACATTGGGACGCTTTGGAAGAAATTTTAACATTTCAAGTGCAAATAGTCGCAACAATGTAATGATTCAGAGTTAACTTTCAAATAACAGTTCATCTCTTAATATTACAAAATTCAATTGGAAAAAACAGAAAATTTCAAAGTTCCCTGTAATGTACAAAATATGAAAATTAATAAGTTTGAGAGCGTGGTGGCCAATTGGCTAAGGCGTTGGACTCGTGATCCAAGGATTGCTGGTTCGATTCCTGCCTAGTTCATTACGTT
>KN882922.1:98755-124026 GCA_000934455.1 Apostichopus parvimensis
TGATCATTTCAAGTTTAAGAAAAACAAAAAATAAATTTGTGATGTAGTCCATGCATGACATACAGTAACAATATTACACAATGCACCCATCCAAATGAAGCTACAGTTAAAAACTGTTAATATGGGCCCTTCCAGAGTAACATTGGGACGCTTTGGAAGAAATTTTAACATTTCAAGTGCAAATAGTAGCAGCAATGTAATGATTCAGAGTTAACTTTCAAATAACAGTTCAGCTCTTAATATTACAAAATTCATTTGGAAAAAACAGAAAATTTCAAATTTCCCTGTAATGTACAAAATATGAAAATTAATAAGTTGGGAACAGCGCGATGCTAAAA
The DNA here is from genome assembly GCA_000934455.1 of Apostichopus parvimensis. Taxonomy (NCBI): domain Eukaryota; kingdom Metazoa; phylum Echinodermata; class Holothuroidea; order Aspidochirotida; family Stichopodidae; genus Apostichopus; species Apostichopus parvimensis. Next base: position 99,094 of record KN882922.1, read on the forward strand.
AGGACATCTTTTTTTCCTTGTAGGTAATGCTAAAACTCTGTGAACTTATAAACCTTTTGCTGTTTAAGCTCTTTGAATGCATTTAATAGAATAACATTCCAGTGAAAAGTTATAAGAAAAAACATAAATTAATGATACATATGATGTCATGAACAAATGACAGTATGGAAACAGCATGACGGTAACAGTATGACCAAAGACTTATGACATGATAGGGGTATGCAACATAAAGAGGTTATGTACCACAGCTGAAATATTAATGCTTCAGGTTAGAGTACATATATGACTATTGTAGAATGTCTTTACATAGAATATTTGTGTTGGTGTAAACATTTGTGTCTTAAAGAAATATTTGGAAACAATGCCATTCAATTAATTCATCTCAATTTTTAGGTAAAATACTGATAAATGTCTTTATCTTTCCCTTGTGTGCTTCTGCATACTTAATTACATTGCAGTTGGAACCTGAGCGTATTTCATCCGTGTAAATAGTGATAAATAGAGTCGATAGAGGACCCCCTTGAGGAACCCCAATTTTAATATCTGATTTAGAGGAAAATCCCTTCTGTAATATCACTTGCCCTAAGTTGCCTAGACCAGTCTTGTATGAAGTTTGCAAGCCAGTCAATAAGCCACAGTTCTTCAATAAAGCTACATAGGTCTTGAATTAAGCGATTAGGCAAGACTGTGTTAACACTAACAGTGCTTGAAAAATCTAAGAAAAGGACTTTTGATAATGTTGTTTCCTTCTGATTAAGCCCCTAACTATTTCATGTACAAGAGTAAGTACGGCATCAGTGCATAAACACCATTTTTGTAGGCAATATTTATATATTTATATCGCCATTTTCGATGATAAACTGCACTATATATGGGAGTAGAATTTTTGCATGCAATTAATCCCAATACTTGAAATGTCTATAGGTCTGTAATTATTGACAGAAGTGGGATTACCTGTTTTGCGCAAGGTGTCGTTTCCAGGAATATGGAATATAAGACTTTCATTTATACTTCTGTTAAATATTGTTGCAAATATACTTGACAGTTCCATCAGGTACGTACCTGTACAAGTCTCTTCATCAATTGCATCAGGAATTGCAGGGTTGGAGATTGTGGGGGGGGGGGGGATGCGGGTTGTCATTGGAGAAATCATGAGGTACAGTAGGTCTCGTTCTGAGTGATAGGATTGACTTTCTAGATTAAGATCATACTGAATTTCTTTTTGTTTCATAGCTTTATGGGAGGGTACATTATTACAAGCTCAAATGAGTTTCCTTATACTCTACCTTTTCGTACTTGAGTTATACAAGTTTACTGTTTTTTTTTTTTGGATTTGAATTTTTAAAGACTGTTAACAACCAAGACAAATCTGCCTCCCCCTTTTTCTTGCATCATTCAAGGGATCAGATAAACACCTCTCAGACCAAGGAAGAAAGATGTCAGAGGAAACACTTCCAGGTGAGATGTATATTCATCAGTATCAATTTACACCTTGTGCTTTGGCCTTGTAGCCATTAATGAGAAATCTTTCAGTGTGTCATTAGCTTTGCTTGGGTTCCTTTTAGAAGGTAGGTTGAGCAACCATGTTAGGGGCTTACTACTGGACTAATAAACCTGGGAGCTAAAGTTAAATGCTGTAGAGAACTGGTGGGCAACATTGTGGCCAGGAAGTTGCGTGCGACCCTTGTGGATTGTTCTGTGGCTCGTGAGGGTTTCAAACTTTAAATGGGGGTATATGGAGCCCTGTAATATCAGAGCATTGTTTTATTCAAACTTAAACCAACTGAAGCAATGAATTCACTGAGTGACCCAAAGGAAAAATATGTAAAGTTTGGCAGTTTAGTTATTGACCTATTTGTGATAGGCTATTCCAACATAACAGATGGACAATGCATGTGTAGAACTGTTTCATCTTTTCTTTCTTGTATAGGGTAGCATTTCCATTTTTGTAGTGAGGGCTGGAACATCTTAAAGTGTTGCTGCCTGCAGATTTTGTCAAGCTTTCAATGTGGCCTACTAGATAAATTTTGTTTAAATTAAAGAGATGTTGATTTGATGAAGTGTGTTTTGAGAAGAAACACTTAATTTATTTATTTTTACTTTTCAGGAACATCTGGATCTGCTGGAAAGTCTGGCAGAGGCAAAACATCAGCTGGAAAAACAAAGGTAGATTTAGTTTAGGAATTATGTCTCATTGGAAGGATAGGTTTAGTAATTGCAATATGACAGATCAACAATTGTTGCTAAAATCCTTTTATGTTTAGTAGTGTCTTGACATATTGAGGATTGTGTATTTACAGTGTGAAACAATAGACAAACCATAGTGCTGGGCAGTAAATGAAATGGACTGCGCCATTATAAGGGATGGGGAGTTGCACTTAGATTTGTTAAATGAATGACAACAGGTGAACACCAGGGGTTGATAGTGATCAGTTTATTATCGTAGATCAACACTCAAAAAAGAAGAAGAAAGAAACAGCTTGAGGCCGTAATAATCACACATCACTACATCAAACCAGGGATCAGGTGAATCTCTACCACAACGGATGTACCATGAAGGCCATTAAATAAGACCAATCATACTTCTAGGCAGTTAGGAGAGAGCCACTTCATAACATTTTCAACAACAGCAATTAGTGCATCTTCTCTTAAAGGATGATTCAGTGTTGAAGTCTCAAACACTGTTTTATCCTGTCAGGTCAGTTTCTGCCGTGCATTCACTATGTCAGTAAATAATAGTACGTTCGGTTTGATCCGAATTGATCAAGCATTAACGGTATCAAATGTGTGATTGATTTACGGCAAATTTGTAATGGCTTGCTGGTCCAAAATAAACAAGTTTATAACTTTAACAATGGCATTGTGGACAGGAGAAATAACTTGACTTAACTTAATAACTATTTAGTTTAAGTTAGTCGTGGGTGCGTGAAGGGCAGGGGAAGGCAAAATATATATAACTTTCACTCATTTACCTCAAGTTGGAGAGTAAATTAATTGCTCTAACCGTAATGGTAATGAAAAACTGGCAATCCCAATGAAACATATAGGGACTTGCTTGAAAGGCAAATACGCAGACCCAAAGATTATCATTGTTATTTGCATCTAATACAATATTAATCTTTGCAGTGATTCATAGTTGACATTAACATGGAAAATTCTCTAACACACTTTCCTTCTTATAGATTTTGTTTGTAGTGTGAAAGACATTTCTGCTACATTTTTGCATCTAAAAGCCAAATGTTAGCAAGTGTTGTTTTAACCAGATAAGTCAAAGTTTTAAGTAATTCTTTTTGTCAACAGCATAGGTGTAAATATAAGCTAGGCTTGCTTCATTATTGATATTATTCATAACAAAACAAAAGTCATTAAGCCTACACCTATGCTTTTATCGTACACTTTCGGGACATTTCGAGGTATACACGTAAAGATTTGATATAACCCATTTAAATTGGATGACAATATGTTCTTGTGAGGGGCAGTGAATCTGCTGGATTACAAACTGAATTAATCCCTGGTAATTTATCCCTGGTTTATACTTAGTCTTCACACCTTTAATTTCTTATAATGAATCATATTTGTTCTCCAGTGCTTCTGGCAGCCTACTATTCCTTGATAATGATCCAAGTAAAATACTCTCAAAGGCACTTCAAACTGAGGTTCATTTCATCAATTGATGACACCTTATAATCATAAAAATAGCATAATAATACAACAAAATGCTTGAATTATTTTGCAAAATAACCTAGATTACATGATCAATTCAAGTTTAAGAAAAACAAAAAATAAATTTGTGATGTAGTCCATGCATGACATACAGTAACAATATTACACAATGCACCCATCCAAATGAAGCTACAGTTATAAACTGTTAATATGGGCAATTCTACAGTAACATTGGGACGCTTTGGAAGAAATTTTAACATTTCAAGTGCAAATAGTCGCAACAATGTAATGATTCTTAGTTAATGAGTTAACTTTCAAATAACAGTTCATCTCTTAATATTACAAATTTCATTTGGAAAAAACATAAAATTTCAAAGTTCCCTGTAATTTACAAAATATGAAAATTAATAAGTTGGGAACAGCGTGATACTAAAAAGGACATCATTTTTTTCCTTGTTGGTGATGCTAAAACTCTGTGAACTTATAAACCTTTTGCTGTTTAAGCTCTTTGAATGCATTTACAGTAATAGAATCTTAACTATAACATTCCAGTGAAAGTTATAAAAAAATAATAAATTAATGATACATATGATGTCATAAACAAATGACAGTATGGGAACAGCAAGACGGTAACAGTATGACCAAAGATATATGACGTGATAGGGGTGTGCAACGTAAAGGAGGTTAGTACCACAGCTGAAATATTAATGCTTCAGGGTAGAATACATATGAGTAATGTAGAATGTCTTTACATATAATATTTGTGTTGGTGTGGTGTGTGTGCGTTGGTGTAAAATTTTGTGTCTTAAAGAAATATTTGGAAACAATGCCATTCAATTAATTCATCTCATTCATCAGGTAAAATACTGATAATTGTCTTTATCTTTCCCTTGTGTGCTTTTTCTAATATTGCAAGAAACGGGGGTACCTTTTGCATACTTAATTACATTGCAGTTGGAACCTGAGCGTATTTCATCCGTGTAAATGGTGAAAAGTACAGCCGATAGAGGCCGGCCTCTTGATGGAATGCCAATTTTAATATCTGATTCAGAGGAAGAATGGAAAATCCCTTCTGTAATTTCACTTGCCCTAAGTTGCCTAGAAACCAGTCTTGTAGGTAGTTTGCAAGCCAGTCAATAAGCCACAGTTCTTCAATAAAGCTACATAGGTCTTGAATTAAGCGATTAGGCAAGACCGTGTTAACAGTGCTTGAAAATCTAAGAAAAGGATTTTTGATAATGTTGTTTCCTTCTGATTAAGCCCCTTACTATTTCATGTACAAGAGTAAGTACGGCATCAGTGCATAAACACCATTTTTGTAGGCAATATTTATATATTTATATCGTCATTTTCGATGATAAATTGCATTAAATATGGGAGAAGAATTTTCTGCATGCAATTAATCCCAATACTTGAAAATTCTATAGGTCTGTAGTCATTGACAGAAGTGGGATTACCTGTTTTGCGCATGGTGTCGTTTCCAGGAATATGGAATAAGACTTTCATTTATACTTCTGTTAAATATTGTTGCAAATATACTTGACAGTTCCTTGGAACAATACTTGAAAACCCACCACAAGATGTTGATATCTGAGGCAGTTCCATGTTTAATAAGACTAAAATATTTCTTAACTTCCTCCTTTTCTAACACTGCAAGTAATCATTAATTCTTTCTGGTAGGATCATATTTACATTCTTAATACCAGCAATGTTAAAACTTCCAAAATGTTCATTTAACTCAACTCCAAGTTCACTTGATATAATATTTTATGATGATCTCCGGGTCTGCTTATGTACAGTATGTACTTTAGATCCTTCTGCATGCAGGAACTCGCGAAGAAGCCATCATTGGCTTATCAAAGCCGCAAGCTGACCGAAGTCAGTCTCTTAGATTCATATTTAACGTCCATGATTAGGAATTGTCAATTGTCAACAACTCTGTAACTGGATGGCATACATTATCTTGTAGTGACTCGAACTCGGGACCTTATGATTGTAAGGCACCGGCATTAACCACTGAGCTAACACTCGGATTTTAATAGACTCCACAGAGAATTTGAATTTGATGTTCTATTTTGTGCACATGCTTATTGACTTCTCTTTGTAATCTGTTTCTCTTTTTTGCTGTATCACCAGTTTGATTTGCTTGATCATTTTCATCAATGATTACATCAGGAACTACAGGGCTGGCGATTGTGGGGGTGGGGGTGGGGTGGGGGTAGTCATTGTAGAAATCATGAGGTACAGTAGGTCTCGTTTTGAGTGATAGGATTGACTTTCTAGATTAAGATCATACTTTCTTTTTGTTTCATAGCTTAAATGTGAGGGTACATTATAGTACAAGCACAAATGAGTTTCCTTATACTCTACCTTTTCGTACTTTAAAGACTGTTAACAACCAAGACAAATCTGCCTCCCCCTTTTTCTTGCCTTATTCAAGGGATCAGATAAACCCTTCTCAGACAAAGGAAGAAAGATGTCAGAGGAAACACTTCCAGGTGAGATGTTTATTCATAAGTATTAATTTACACCTTGAGCTTTGGCCTTTTAGCCATTAATGAGAAATCTTTCAGTGTGTCATTAGCTTTGCTTGGGTTCCTTTTAGAAGGTAGGTTGAGCAACAATGTTAGGGGCTTACTACTGGACTAATAAACCTGGGAGCTAAAGTTAAATGCTGTAGAGAACTGGTGGGCAACAGTGTGGCCAGCAAGTTGCGACCCTTGTGAAATGTTCTGTGGCTCCTGAGGGTTTCAAACTTTAAATGGGGGTATATGGAGCCCTGTAATATCAGAGCATTGTTTTATTCAAACATAAATCAACTGAAGCAATGAATTCACTGAGTGACCCAAAGGAATAATATGTAAAGTTTGGAAGTTTAGTTATTGACCTATTTGTGATAGGCTATTCCAACATAGCATATAGACAATGCATGTGAAGAACTGTTTCATCTTTTCTTTCTTGTATAAGGGTAGCATTTCCATTTTTGTAGTGAGGGCTGGTACATTTAAACACGTTGCTGCCTGCAGGTTTTGTCTAGCTTTCAATGTGGCCGGCTAGATAAATTTTGTGTCCACTCTTGTTTAAATTAAAGAGATGTTAATATGATGAAGTGTGTTTTGAGAGGAAACACTTAATTTATTTATTTTTACTTTTCAGGAACATCTGGATCTGCTGGAAAGTCTGGCAGAGGCAAAAAATCATCTGGAAAAACAAAGGTAGATTTAGTTTAGGAATTATTACCTATTGAAAGGATAGGTTTAGTAAATTTCAATATGGCAGACCAACAATTGTTGCTAAAATCCTTTTATGTTTAGTAGTGTCTTGACATATTGAGGATTGTGTATTTACAGTGTGAAACAATAGACAAACCATAGTGGCAACATGCTGGGCAGTAAATGAAATGGACTGCACCATTATAAGGGATGGGGAGTTGCACTTAGATTTGTTAAACGAATGACAACAGGTGAACACCAGGCGTTGATAGTGATCAGTTTATTATCGTAGATCAACACTCAAAAAAGAAGAAGAAAGAAACAGCTTGAGGCCGTAATAATCACACATCACTACATCAAACCAGGGATCAGGTGAATCTCTACCACAACGGATGTACCATGAAGGCCATTAAATAAGACCAATCATACTTCTAGGCAGTTAGGAGAGAGCCACTTCATAACATTTTCAACAACAAAGGATGATTCAGTGTTTGAAGTCTCAAACACTGTTTTATCCTGTCAGGTCAGTTTCTGCCGTGCATTCACTATGTCAGTAAATAATAGTACGTCCGGTTTGATCCGAATTGATCAAGCATTAACGGTATCAAATGTGTGATTGATTTACAGCAAATTTGTAATGTCTTGCTGTTCCAAAATAAACAGTTTCCAACTTTAACAATGGCATTGTGGACAGGAGAAATAACTTGACTTAACTTAATAACTATTTAGTTTAAGTTAGTCGTGGGTGCGTGAATGGCAGGGAAAGGCTAAATATATATAACTTTCACTCCTTTACCTCAAGTTGGAGAGAAAATAATTGCTCCAATCATAATGGTAATGAATGGCAATCCCAATGAAACATATAGGGACTTGCTTGAAAGGCAAATACGCAGACCAAAAGATCATCATTGTTATTTGCATCTAATACAATATTAATCTTTGCAGTGATTCATAGTTTACATTAACATGGAAAATTCTCTAACACGCTTTCCTTCTTATAGATTTTGTTTGTAGTGTCAAAGACATTTCTGCTATATTTTTGCATCTAAAAGCCAAATGTTAGCAACTGATAAAAAATTGTTGTTTTAACCAGATAAGTCAAAGTTCTAAGTAATTCTTTTTTTCAACAGCATAGGTGTAAATATAAGCTTAGCTAGGCTTGCTACATTATTGATATTATTCATAACAAAACAAAAGTCATTAAGCCTACACCTATGCTTTTATCGTACACTTTTGGGACATTTCGAGGTACAGTATGTAAAGATTTGATATGACCCATTTAAATGGAATGACAATATGTTCTTGTGAGGGGCTGTGAATCTGCTGGATTACAAACTGAATCAAAGTACAATATGTTGCCCCCGGGTTAGAGGAATTCCGGGGTGGTTCGCTTTAGGGCTGCAGAAAGGAGACGGAGAACATATGATGCAGACAGCTCAATTGGCAGAATAGCAAGCAAATTTTATTATTAGATTAACTGGCAGTAATTTAGCTTATATAAAACACAATTAATACGACAACATTGATTCTGGAATATTGATCTAGGGAAAATCCCCTAATTATGAAACAAAATCGGTGGCGCCCTTCAAGTAATTAAATACAATAACCATGCTGTGACTTCATACACGATAGGTCTGGGCCTACGTTAGACAGTCAACGAACAGCGAGCCTAGCTTAATAACAGTTCAAATTTACTGATGAAATACACTAATTACCCTACTTGAATTACAAAGCCTAATTGATTGTTTATATTACCCCACAGATCACAAGTCATGCAACATACGAACCTTAAATGATGGATTTAATGACAAATAAGTGCTACTCACTGACCTAACATACAATATTATACGTGATATTCTGTGACATCGTTGCACGAGTGGTAACATATTTTAATCTTGTAAAATCCCATCGATTCCCTTAACATCATCAACCCAGACTTAATCAATCAAAACTAGAGGTTTTTTTTATACAACTGGTTGAAGTTTTGGTGTTTAACATTTAATAATTTGTGTAAACTTACCTGCAGAAAGGAGACAGAGAACATATGATGCAGACAGCTCAATTGGCAGAATAGCAAGCGCCTGTGAACGTACGTTCCTACATAGGCATGCATGTACACATTTAGTGTGTGTTTAGGTGCATGTAATTTCTGTGGAAAGCCAATTTGATAATTTTCTAGTGGCCTATTTTTCCGCCCAACACACTCCCCTCCTTGAAAGAAGTTGTCCCCAACTTGTGAAGCCTATGATGTTTTTCTGCCAATTTAGCAGTTGCTCACATGGCCTCCTCTCCGTCACTGCAGAAACTATAGACAAAAAAGATTAATTGAAAATAAATAAAACAACATATATACAAACTGCCACAACATATAACCTGAAGCAATCATCTGAATTGTCAGTTTAAAATCTTAAAATAATGGTTCTTTCAGTTTCCCAATCTCTATTGGTTCTAAGCCTTCGATGTCCTTGAACATTCCGACCCAGTAGAATCTGTCATTGGCAAGGTCATACACCTTCTCTGCACCCACATGTCCCATTTCTTCATGCAACTCCTTGTATACCAAATGGTGGTATCTCAGAGGTAGCACCAGCTGGTCTTTTCCCTTGATCACCCTTTTTAGGATCCCATGTTGATCAATTTTCAGTTTATCCCACTGCAGTAGGAGTTTGGACACATTCTTTGTCTCAGCATGCCTGATCTTTGTAGAAGGTCCGTGGCCACGTTGTTTGTAGAAAAGCACTCTTGATATGATTTCATCATCTGCCTGTGCTTCTCTCAGCTAACTTTTTGATATACTTCTGCCTCTCTTATCTTCAGGGAACTTTAGAAGTTCAGACACTTCAACACTGGAGCAGACTGTTTCTATCAAAGTCGTCTCCCCTTGGCTCACAGCTTCCACGGTATCTTTTACACAGGTTATGCCGGTTGTGACAGTTCTTCAGTGCAGTAATCCATCATTGTTTTTGGATCATATGGTAATGATAAACGGGATAGGCTGTCAGCATCGATATTTATCCTCCCAGGTCTATATCTAATGGTGAAATTAAAATCTGCCAACTCTGACACCCAACGTTGTCCTGTAGCGTTCAGTTTGGCAGCTAGTACATAGGTGAGAGGGTTGTTATCTGTATAGACAGTGAAATGCTTCGCATAAAATAGATAGTCCCTTAATCTTTCTGTTATGGCCCACTTTAGGGCAAGGAATTCTAGTACCCTAATGCATGTAGTAATTCTTTTCACATAGAGAAAGACTCTTTGATGCGAATGAAATAACTCGGAGCTTTCCGTCTTGCTCTTGGTACAGAATAGCACCGAGGCCTTCATTCGATGCATCAGTGTGGACAACAAATTCTTTATCAAAATTTGGGTAACTCATCACTGGAGAGTTGGTCAGAGGCTCCAACAGTTCCTCTAAGGCCTGGTGATGGTGTTCTCTCCATACCACTGGATATCTGGATGGTAACTGCCATTTTAGGTTGCCCTTGCCTTTTGTTGAGCCTTTACGCCCTCCCTTGATTTGTTTACCATTCAGCGTCTTTCCAGGCTGTGGTACTGTCAATAGATCATAGAGAGGTCTAGCTTTCTTAGAGAAATCTCTGATGAACTGGCGGTAGTACCCTACAAGGCCAAGCATATGCCTTACCTCCCCCACAGACTTTGGTCTCGTTTCTTTGAGATGAAGGACTGCTTTGGTATCCTCTGGGTCTGCTCGATAACCCTTGGCTGATACAATTTAAACCACGTATTTCACTTCGGACTGGAACAATTCGCATTTAGATGCTCTCAGTTTCACACCTTTGGCCATCAATCTCTGTAAGACTGCTTGGAGCCGTCTCAGGTGTTCCTCATATGTATCACTAAAGACCAGTATATCATCTAGGTAGGTGTAACAGATATCACAATTCATGTCTTCCAAACACACTTCCATATGTCTCTGAAAGGCTGCTGGGGCATTCATCAGACCAAATGGTATCCTCACCCATTCATAAAGCCCCCATGGATTGATGAAAGCAGTGGCCTGTCGAATCTCTTCACTGATAAACCCTGATGATAGGCCTTACCTTGGTCAAGAGTCGAGAACCAGTGATTACCTCCAAGGCCACTCAGGACATCATTGATCTTGGGAATGGGTTGCCTGTCAGGTATAGTCTTTGCATTGAGAGCCCTATAATCTATGCAAAGGCGGAGTGTCCCATCTTTCTTTCTGACACAGACTGCCGGTGATGAATAGGGTGATTTAGATCTCTGTACCCATCCTCTTGCCATCAAGTCAGACAGATAATCCTTCACTTCACTGTATAAGGGTCTGAGAATAGAATTATAGTTCTTCTGAACAGGCTGTTGGTCTTTCAGTCTAATCTCCATCTCTAAATCCAAGCAACCCATGTCATTTTCACCTTTGGAGAACACTGCTGATTCCTCCCTCAACATCAGCACAGCCTTTTGGCGTTGTTCCTCATTCAGGTGACTCAAGTCCACTGGAGGGTCCCGCGTCATACTGTTGTTACTGCTTCTACTCTGTTTGGTTTGGACTTGGACATTGTTAACAGTAGCACTCCTCATGTAGGTTTCCAATGGTGCAACTGACTTTAGCAGCTCAACCCTTCCTAGGCAGACTTTACCTCCAAGGAATATGTCAGATTCTGAGGGGTTTGACACTGGAACTATACATCTCGAGAAGGATCCCTTTGTGAGATTGACAACACCCTCCTCGATCTGCAATTGGGGCTGCCACTGCTGTAATGGATCTGGGACAAACAATGCACTCATTCCTTATTCAAGCCATCCTGCATGAACCACACACACAACATTCATAGTGGATTTCTTTGGAATTTTGGTTCCTTTCTTTCCAGTCTTTACAGCTCCAATAGCCCCATCGTTTAGATCCGCATTCTTGATCAGGTTCACCAGGGCATTTGCCTTTTGGTTAGTAAGGACCCCATTCGATGCCATGCAAAGGGTGGTTTTTACTTGGTTACCATTTCTGGAATCACCATCTTGCAGGTAATATGAAATAACATTGAACCCAATCAATGGCTCTGAAACAGTGTCTTCACATACAAGTGCGGGCACTTCTACTCCATCATCATCTCCTGGAAAGGTGAAATACAGTTGGACCCATCCATTAAAGGGTATCTCTACATCATTTGCTCCTCTCAAGTCCAGTTTCTCTCCATCCTGGAGAAGCTCCTCTAGAGGTCTCATCCTTAGGTGAGGTAGGTTCTCCCTAAGCCAACCGTCTGGTACAAGAGACACTTGAGAGCCTGTGTCCCACAATACTGTTGTCTTTACATCATTCAGGGTGCACGTCAGCATGCACTTTTCACCGACTAACTTAATCACTCTGCTTCTCATCTTGGGGTTCAATGTACCCCCAATAACACTGCAAGTCATTACCCTGTAGGACTCACCAGAATCGGTCCCCCTCTGTACCACTAGAGGGACCCTGGCCTTAGTAGAGTTATTTGGAAGGGTTGGTTGGGTTAGCGAATGCTAACCGAAGTGTGTATTTTTTGTGTTGGGTATATATATGTTTCTTTTGTCGAGACCAAAAAGTCATTGGTCGAGACGAGTCGTAAATAAATTATGTTTCATTTCGTAAAATTCTTGGTAGTCTGTCATATATAGTCATTTCTCCACTAAGCCCTACTGTGCGATCAACAATATAGATACCAATTAAATGAGTAATACGGACAAAAAAAAATCAGCTTACGGGATCGACCTATTAGTATATCCCGGATTAACTTGGCCAAAACAGCCAGGGACTAACACACAGTAAAACGGCCCTTTGCGGTGCACATACACACAGAAATGTGTCCAAAATGATTTCGTTGAATTAGACAAGAACGGATACACACAGTAATCCTCAGGATACGATGATATGGCTTAGGCTAAAACAACACCACAAAATATCAAAGTTCCCAGTCTTTAGGCTCATACAAAGAAGCCTAGGCTCATACAAAGAAGCCTGGTTAACGGCTAACACACAGAAGCCGAGGAATAAGACAGCGAAGACCGGACGATGGTGAGACTCACACAGAATGCCTCATCCAACCACACCCCAATCCTTATATATCGACCTTAAGTTGACCCCTGCCCTTACCTGCCAAAGCACAATCTACGAATTCCGATGGACCCGTTTCCCATTATGCACCTGCCTGGATCTACATACATTACCTGAGAAGAACCCGTCTCCCCATTGTTCACTTCGTAGAATTTGCAACTCCTTTAACTCCTCAGCTACGACACACAAACCAACTGTGTCTCTTGAAACATACTTTTTCAAAAGATTAGCATGAAAGGTCTTGACCTCCCACTGTACATCAATTCTATAATCATTCACGCATATCTTAGGCGATACACTGTATGGACCACGCCACTGCATAGTCAACTTGTTTGAATCAGGGGGGAGCAGAATCAAAACCTTGTCCCCAGCCTTGAATCTCCTATCTTTAGTTTTCGAGTCGTAATACTTCTTGTATCTAGCGGATGATTTTGCTAATTCATCCCTTGCTAATTTGCACGTTTCATCTAACCTCTCCCTAAGGTCTAGGATATACTGATAAGTAGTCTTTACTTCCTCTTCATCCACCTCGCCCGACCACAATTCCCTTAAAATGGTCATGGGACCTCTCACGGTCCTACCATAGAGTAATTCAATGGGAGAAAAGGCTAGCGACTCCTGTGGGACCTCCCTGTAAGCAAAGAGTAACGCGGGCAAAAACCGATCTTAATCCTTGGGACGTTCAGCGCACATTCTTTTCAGCATTCTTTTCAGAGTTCCATTGAAGCGCTCCACTAACCCATTACACATGGGGTGATTCGGTGTTGTGGTTAATTGTTTAATCTGAAGAAGGGCGACTTATCTCTTTCATTAATTCAGTAGTGAATTGCGTTCCCATATCCGTGAGTATTTCTGCGGGAATTCCAACCCTTGAGAATATCTCTAACAAGGCCTCGGCAACACATTCTGTAGATATCCCTGATAAGGCTATTGCCTCTGGAAACCTAGTAGCATAATCTACCAAAGTTAGGATATAGCGGTTACCTCTGTCGGTAATTGGAGCGATTGGCTCCACTAAATCTATTGCTACTCGTTGAAATGGTGTGTCAATTAACGGCATTCTTCCTAATGGAACTTTACCTACACGCCCCTTTGATACGGTTTTCTGACAAATGTCACAAGACGCGCAAGAGCGTTTGACGTCGCCTTGAATACCAGGCCAATAAAAGTTGCTTGCAACACAATCTTGAGTTTTCTTTGCACCCAAGTGCCCTGAAAGCGGCGAATCATGTGCAATACTAAGCACATTCTGTCGATAGCGTTTTGGAACTACAATTTGTTTGAACAATTTTCCATTCTCAACTCGTGGTGAGGTAAATCTACGAAACAAGACAGCATTTTTCACTTCGAAAGAAGTTTCATTACCACCCCTTGTTAATCTGACTCTGGCCTCTTTAGCATCACTGAAAAATTTGAGAAATTCCAACTCTTCCCGTTGTTCTTTTGAAAGATCCTCCCTTGTCAAACCATTTTCAAAGAACTTTCCCGAAGTCTTAAGTGGAGATAAAGGTCTTTCCCTTTTTGCCTTTTGACCTCTAGTTTGAACTGCACCACTAATGGATTCTGACAGCGACCCTTCAGTTTGTAGCCTCGAAGAAGGCTGCCATTTTGGGTTGGGGTCCATGGACCCTCTTACGCCCTCTATATTACCTAAGATTACAATGTAAATTGGGCTGTTCATGACAAGAGCCTCCACCTCCCCAACATAAAAAGGAGAGTCCAACAACACTCTAGCGACTGGCACATCGCCAATCGTACCATCGAGCAATACACAATGCCTATTTTCGCCCGTAAATTTACTTTCATTCACAAATTTTCTTCTAACGACCACCGTGCTACAGCCGTTGTCCCTGAGCACCATCGTCCTATGACCTTCCAATAACCCCTCCATTACTGGCATATTTTCATTTACACAAACCGCGCTTATAACTGGCAAATTTTGTGCCCCCATTGGTTCATGACTTGTCCCTCTATGAGCTTGGCATGCGCCCGCGCTTTCATCGCGCTTCTTAGAGTTTTTCTTATCCTGCGCATTAGGATTTTCGCAACCGGCCGCCCTTTCAAAATTACCACGACCCCTTGGCGGATTATTCCTTTGCGCTTTACAGTCGCGGGACACGTGACCGTATTCATTACAAGTATCACACCTTTTACTCTTAGCCCAATCTTTAGACTGATCATTTTGTTCGGCTGGCGAACTCTTTGCATTTGCCGCGGCAGGCCTTTTGTCAACCTTTTTACCCCAATTCTTCCCATGTGCTTCAATGTACTGATCGGCCAATTTTGCTATGTCCTCTAGGCTTTTTGGCTGTCTCTCTTTTACAAACACATCTAGATCTCTATTGAACCCATCTGTCACATTATCACTCTGTGTGATTTGTTGAACCTCCCATTTAAGGTGATCGTTGTTTATTCCAGTGGTGACAGCATGAATAAATAGAGCATAAACTTGTTTAGCCTCGTAGGTCACTGTTGCTTCATCTTCTTGCGATGCAAAGAGGATTTTTTGTTTGAGATCGAGAGCCCTCAGCACAAAATCCTGTGGGGATTCCTTTGGACCTTGAGTAAGCTTCGTGAGTTGGACATACATTTCTGTGGCATCTCGTTCCTGGTAATGAGCACGAAGGATCTTTCTAAGTTGGGGTAGTCTGACATCTCTTTTGCCTTCCAGATAGCTTCTCAATGGGAGTCCTGGGGTAACTGCATTTATTACCGCAGTAATTACTTCTAGGTCTCCATACCCCCTCTCCTTGGCACGCTCAATCTGGCGGATGAGGCTGCTGTACGACAGTGACTCTTTCTCACCTTTTTCTGTGATTTTTCCATAAACCTTCAATTCCTTTATGGAACTCAGTGGTTTACTCTGGACAGAAGAATTGGCTGGACTCTGTTGGTTTGCAAGTCTTTCTTCTAATTCTCTGATCTTGGTTTGGTAGGTTAGTTCGAGAGTTGTCAGCCTTTCTTCCAACTGTGCTGCCTCCATCTTGTCTTGTTCTCTCTACAGCCCTATCCGGGTGGTGCCTCCAAATTTGTTGCCCCCGGGTTAGGGGAATTCCGGGGTGGTTCTCTTTAGGGCTGCAGAAAGGAGACAGAGCACATATGATGCAGACAGCTCAATTGGCAGAATAGCAAGCAAATTTTATTATTAGATTAACTGGCAGTAATTTAGCTTATCTCCGGTGTAAAACACAATTAATACGACAACATTGATTCTGGAATATTGATCTAGGGAAATCCCCTAATTATGAAACAAAATCGGTGGCGCCCTTCAAGTAATTAAATACAATAACCACGCTGTGACTTCATACACGATAGGTCTGGGCCTACGTTAGACAGTGAACGAACAGCGAGCCTAGCTTAATAACAGTACAAATTTACTGACGACCTCTACGTGATCAACATTTTATGAAATACACTAATTACCCTACTTGAATTACAAAGCCTAATTGATTGTTTATATTACCCCACAGATCACAAGTCATGCAACATACGAACCTTAAATGATGGATTTAATGACAAATAAGTGCTACTCACTGACCTAACATACAATATTATACGTGATATTCTGTGACATCGTTGCACGAGTGGTAACATATTTTAATCTTGTAAAATCCCATCGATTCCCTTAACATCATCAACCCAGACTTAATCAATCAAAACTAGAGGTTTTTTTTATACAACTGGTGTGTTTAACATTTAATAATTTGTGTAAACTTACCTGCAGAAAGGAGACAGAGAACATATGATGCAGACAGCTCAATTGGCAGAATAGCAAGCGCCAGTGAACGTACGTTCCTACATAGGCATGCATGTACACATTTAGTGTGCGTTTAGGTGCATGAAATTTCTGTGGAACGCCAATTTGATAATTTTGTAGGGGTACCTATTTTTCCGCGCAACAAATATAACAATCATCCGTATATGTATTCAAATATTGATAAATGTATTTTCAGTTCTTTTGAGATTCATGTTCTTAATTTTATTTCTTCCTGCAGACATCAGACACTGATAAAGAGAATAAACCCAAAGGTGAGCAATTGCCTCCATATCTCCTTTTTTACATAATTTACAACTAAGTTACTTTTAATCTTGGTTTATAAGACAAGATCATACCTGTTGTTGTTGTTGATCAAATGCAGTACAGACTATTGCCAAATAATAAACATTGATGTACACAAAATGCATATGCTCAGATTGATAAGTGATCAGAATTACACAACACTGTGACATGTATTATTCTTATTATGATGTGATTGTGATTGTGATGTTCACATTATGCTATCACGTAATTTTGCTTTTAAACAAAATGGTCTTACTTGCAATTAATGATGACTTGGTGAAATTATATGGGAGTGTCCTTGGTTGACCAATTGCTAGCTTGGTTTGAGTAATACCAAACACTTTTGGTAAGCTCTTGGAAATTGTTGGCCAAATTGTGAAAGACAACTTCTTTAATTATGCCAAATGAATGAAACAACTTTATGTAGACCCAGCAGACTTGTCTTGAAGATGTCACATGTTACCTGCTTTTCCAATGGTAGGGGACAGTATATTATTTGAACAATGACACATAATTGGAAAGTACCAGTCCTTTTAAATATTCGAAAGCAGAGGACACTAGCGTTCCAGTTTTGACTTATAGAAGACTTTACCTAGGTATCATGGTGTAGGTCAATTTTCATTTCAGTACCATGTTCAAAGTTATCTACCGTGTTCAAGAATGTTGGCAAAACATCCAAGCTGATCAGAGTGGTGATTTATGATGTAGAGGTAGAAAGCAGCTACCGGAAAGACACAAAGAAGTGGTTACCAGGAACATTCAGAGTAATGGACTGTTCAGGATCGGGTTATCTAACAGTGTTTGGCAAAGCAAAAGGAAAAAAATTCAGAAAAGGACAAATTATAGAAATATCAAAAGTGAAAGCCATGAACAAGGAAGAGCTAAGTTGTGATGCAGGGTCAGTCAAATTATCGTCTGGGCCAGTACAGAAAAAGATGAAACAAAAAGAAAACTTTGCAACTCTGAGTGAGATTCGCAAAGGTGATCTTATCAAGAATCCCAAAGTTATTATTAGGAAGGTAAGTTAATTCACCTTTCCAAGTAATTTATAGTATGGGGTTTATATTTCAAAGGGGTGGTTCCAAAAAGGTAAGGTATCTAGTGCTCCTTATCATTTTTCATCTGCATATTAACTTTAATAGCTTGAGATATTTGCTATTAACTGACCATAGAAGCAAAAGTCTTTCCTCTTGCATAATATTTTATACCATAAACTTGTCAAAAGTGCCATTGGAAATGGAAGATTTTGTGGTTCATTCTTTTGCTCTATACCATCATTTTTTACATTTCCTTTTGTCGTGTTGCTTCCTCGACTGAAACAGATACGACACAAAACTGGCAAATTCTTAAATCAGTGGGAGTCTTGAGCACTGCCAGGCTACCCATGATTACCATGTTACAATGGTTGAGTCGAGTTTGGGCACAATCAGCCGGGCAGAATGGGTCTGGCCTAATGGAACCTTTTGGCTATTTTAATGAGTAAACATAGCGACAGAAACTTTACAGACAAATTGTTCATCCCTGCCAAAGGAAAAAACAACATACAGGATGGTGATGGCTTGCGTATGTGTTTACGCGACACGTTACCACGTAATTAAACTAATTCATAAAGTAGATGATAGATCAATTCATGCCTGGAATGTGGATTAATGTTACCTCTTGTTTATTTTTAGCTTACTTAATATGTAGGATCACCCATGAGCATTAAAGAAATATGTATTCTCAATTTCTCATCAAGGTCATTTGAAGACAACCAAGGTCAAAGTTTCACATGATAAACATGGTAACTCTCGAAAGCTCGAATGAACTTCATTCTTGATATCTGAATCCAGCTAATAGTTAGTACAAGGCAAAAGGTCTTTTGTAGTGGTCAAAGTCCATGAAGGGGGGCAAACTCTCAAAGACATTGTCAACACAACTACAAAACTAACGTCATACATGCAGGGTTAGTAAGGAGATATATACTTTGTGTGCAAAGTTAGGGAGTGCAAGTTAGGGAGTATATTCTAAAGTGTGCAAATTTTGACGGCTCTCAAGTTGGTCACTTATTAAATACTACGGTTTTTGTATGCAAAAACTGGACTACATCAGTGAACTTTTATAGCAGTTTGATAATTTTGCATAGCATTTCGCGATGTGACACTTGATATTAATTATTCCCTGTAACTACAAGAATACTATCAAGTTTTGTGGAGGACGAACGGCATTTGAGGTCACCAAATGTTGGTTAACTGCTGAAAATCTTGTAAACATGGTAACTCCAACATTAAACCTAGCTTGCATTAACTTAAAATTTGGTAAACTGCTTGTATGAGAATCCTGTTGGTAGGTGCGGAATTCAAAAGTCATCTGACGTCAGCAGGCATAGTATGAAAATTTTGTCTTATAACTACAAAAAGGAAGCTTGGATGAAATTCATACTCGGGGTGTCATGCCACTAAAAGATGTATACCAGGTCAAGGTTATTTGAGGTCACAATAGGTCAAAGTATGAAAATTGTATCAGTACAATGATTCAAATTAATGTTGTGATGATCTATATACTTAATATGTAGAATTGCCAAATTACAAGAAGCTTTTTGCTTTCTGTGAAGTTCAAAGGTCATTTGAGGTCTAAGAAATCAAAAGATGAAAATCTTACAGAGTGCAAGTACTTTGCTGATCACCTGAATTCAGAAATTGTCAAATCTTGTCTGCAGTGCTTCATTGAATATTTTCATATTTATCAGCTTTTATTCTCTTATAAAGAACAAATTGTAGGTTGCAAAGGAGTACTGTTCTCATGCGCTCAGATTTGAATTATCTATTTTAACAAACAGTAACTAACATCTTACCAATGCATTTCAACTCAATATGTCACACCAGACATTACATTTGTTTTGGATGTTACATATGTTAACAGAGAATTGTATAAGCTAGTTCATTGTGGACTTGAGAAATAACTTGACTTAAGTAAGTAAGTAATACTTTATTTCATCCCAAGAGGGAAATTACAAGCTCGCATATGCACATATAAGACAAATACAAGATGATAAAGGGTAAAAAGACATAAGAATGGCAAACATAAGAGTTCAGAGAATTAAAGTATAAAAGTTTAAAGGCGTGATGATTAAACAAATGTCACACCAGTATAGATGGCAACAACGGGAAGATAAAGCAGGCAACTATCGATTGAAACGACAATTAAAGAGCTTAATGCACTGAGGGATAAAGGAAGATTTGTGACGATTTGTTATTGCATTCGGAAGCCTCATCCGCCCACTACGAGAGATTATTGCACTGCTGAGATTCAGAAACGATGGGTGATTCTCGTCGGCAAGGATAAAGTCGAGCTTAGACTCAATAACATGATGGTACATACACTCCGTAGTGAGCTGGTCCCCACCCAGAATACGATTAGCCTGTCTGATGACAGAATCAATGCGTTCCTTGTCATTAGCAGTCACATTACCACCCCAGCATGTCATACAATATCTCAACACGCTACAAATGACTGAGTTATAAAAGATAGTGAGGATACGACTGTCAATGTCAAATTTACTCATTCTACGGAGACAGTACAATCTAGGGTTTACTCTCTTCACCAAATAATCAATATGCTCATGCCACGCCAGTTGATCATCAAAAACAACACCAAGATATTTGTAGGATGAGACTTGTTCTACGGGATTTTCTTTGATCACAACCTCTCTCGGTTGACCCTTGACCCTTCTGAAATCAATATTCATTTCCTTTGTTTCTTTAACATTAAGCTCCAGGAAGTTCTTATCACAATATCCGACGAAATGATTAATTTCATCCAGATATTCACTCTCATCATCCTTTTTAATCAAACCGACTAAGGCTGTGTCATCTGCAAATTTAATTAAATGGCAACTATCAGACGAGGATCTCACATCCGACGTGTACAGAGTGAATAAAAATGGGGCCAGAACGGTTCCTTGTGGAGCACCAGTATTTGAGTATTGGACATCTGACATACAGTTGGATGAGCTAATGTGAACATATTGAGAACGATTGGTAAGGTAGTTGAGTATCCAAATAATGAGATCATGTGAAATATTCATATTTAACATCTTGCCGGCCAAAACATGAGGTTGAATTGTGTTAAACGCAGATGAAAAATCAAAGAACATAATTCTGGCAGAATGACCTGATTTAGAATGTTCAAGGTGGGAATACAATTTCTCCAAGCAATTTAAGACCGCGTCCTCTGTATTGCGATGGGCCCTATAAGCATATTGTTGAGGATCGAGGTAGTCATCGACTAACGGCTTTATGTGCCGCAGTACAATTCGTTCACATGACTTCATCAGGACAGAAGTAAGGGCCACAGGCCGAAGGTCATTCATGCAGGATATGACAGCCTTTTTGGCTACTGGAATGATACAAGAGCATTTCCATGATACGGGTATTGTTTTTGTACAGAATGAAAGATTAAAAATGTGAGTAAAAATGTCGGCAAGTGATTGGCACAGGTTTTCAATACCCGTGGTTTCAGTTGATCTGGGCCGGCAGTTTTAAATGCATTTAAAAGAGAAAATTCCCGATAAACTTCGCCCCTGGTTACACATAAAAAGGGTTTTTCCCCAGCACGGTCGTCTAATGACTCTCTGAGATGATCAGCCTGTCTAGAAAAGTCATGACAATCAAATCTGTTGTAAAACTCATTTAATGCGTTAGCGTAATCAATAGAGGTATCAGGCAAATATGATTTATGATTGTTAACCATGTACCCACTCATCAAACGGATTCCCTCCCAGACTTCTTTCATATTATTATCAGTAAATCGGTTTTCAATCTTACGCTTGTAAATAGCTTTCTCCTTTCTAATACAGTCTTTCAGTTCTTTCTGGACTGCTTGCAGTTCATCTCTGTCCCCTCTGCCAAAGATGCCTTTCTTCCTGTTGATCACTGATTTGACTGTGCTGGTAATCCACGGTTTATTGTTTGGATACACCTTCACTTGCTTTGTAGGGACCGAGCAGTCTACGCAGAAGTTCACGTACCTGGTAATCACATCTGTTAGTTCATCGATGTCAGTTGATGAACGGATAAACATGTCCCAATCTGTCGTATCCAGGGTCGATTGTAGCTGGTCGAGTGACTCCTGGCTCCACTGCTGGACTGTAATCACAGCGGGCTTCTGCCTTTGGACGATTGGTCGATACCGGGGATAAAGGATTACCAGGTTGTGATCCGATTCTCCAAGGGGGGGGGGGGTGGTCGATACTGCATTGTAAGCGTCTTTAACGTTCGAATAGCACAGATCCAGGGTAGCCTCTTCAGGAGTGGGGCAGTTCACATGTTGATAGTAATGTACGCCGGTTTTCTTCAAGTTGGTATGATTAAAATCCCCATCAATAACGATAAATGCATAGGGGTGGGCAATCTCCATGTCCTGTATGACCGTGCTTAGTTCCTTTGCAGCCTCTGGCAACATTTCGATTGGGGATATAAACAGTTAAATGAATGACATGTGAAAATTCCCGGGGTAGATAGTATGGTCTAAGGCCAACAGTCAGAATCTCGATATTTGGGGAGCAAAAGTGGCCCTTTAAAATTGCATTGTTAGGATGGCACCAGCGATTGTTTACATAAAGACATACCCCTCCTCCTTTTTGTTTCGCGGCCAAGTCCAGATTACGATCACCCCTCAGAAGTTTGAATCCATCTATGTCCATGGATTCGTCTGTAATGTTATCGTTAAGCCATGTCTCAGTAAATGACATCAGACTGATATCTCTGAATTCCTGAAAGTAACATGCATTGGCATGTAGTTCGTCGATTTTATTGTTTAGCGATCGAACATTCCCCATGATGATAGATGGTAAAAATGGTTTACCCTTGCAACGTTTCTGTCTTTTCTTGACTCCTCCCCCCTTGCCCATTCGTCGTTTCCGCATTTCTTTCGGTAGTGAGTGCATCCAGTTGTGTGTAGGCTGATCGAGCCTAGGCTGTAGGCTACGTAGTGTGTCCGAGTCATAACGGATCGGTGAGTTCAGTCGATCAAATACCTCATGATTCTGACATAATCCGAGCCGTGGAAATACAAATAGCACTAACATCCAGGTAAAATACTTCCTTATATCCATGATAGTTCATGAGCAAAGACAGACATCGGACAAAGGTGAAGTACAAGAAATTAGGATGATGAAATTGCGAGCCGTGTCGCCACGAGTGCAGCGCCACCACTTATCCATTGATTTAGTTTTAGTTAGTCGTGGGTGGGTGAAGGGAAGGGGTAGGCTAAATATACACAATTTTCACTGCTTAATTACTTTAAGTAGGAGAGTAAATTAATTGCTCAAATCATGATGGTAATGAAAAAATGACAATCCCAATGAAACATAGGGACTTACTGGCCAATACACAGACCCAAATAATACAATATCTGCCTTAAATACAAGTATTAATTCTTTGTAGTGGTTCATAGTTTACATTTACAAGGACAATTCTCTTACAGGCTTTCCTTCTTATAGGTTTTCTTTGTAGTGGGAAAGACATTTTTGCTACTTACCTAAAAGCCAAATAGTAGCAAGTGATTCAAAATTGTTGTTTTAACCAGATAAATCAAAGTTCTAAGTTAATACTTTTGTCAAGGCATACAGTAGGTGTCAACATATTATGCAAGGCTTGCTTCAGTATTGATATTATGCATAAGAAAACTAAGCCAGTAAGCCTTCTCCTATGTTTCATCATACAATTTTGGGACCTTTCAAGGTATGTAAAGATTTGATATGACCCATTTAAATGGGATGACATGTAATATGTTCTTGTGAGGGGCTGCAAATCTGCTGGATTAAGAACAGCATCAAAGTACAATATTCAATCATCCATAGTCAAATGTTGATAAAGTAGTTTTAGATTTTATGAAATTCATGTTCTGAATTTAAGATATGTTTATTTCTTCCTGCAGACATCAGCCCCTAAAGAAGCTACCAAATCCAAACGTGAGCAGTTGCTTTCCATATGTCTCTCTTTGCACACAATTACAACTAAGTTACTTTTAATCTTGGTTTATAAGTCAAGATCATACCTGTTGTTGTTGTTGATCAATGACAGATCAGGTTATTGCCAATTAAGTTCAGTGGTATTGTTTGAGAGAGTGGGTAAAATAGGATTTAAAGGGGAAAAATAGGAATTGTAGCCAGTGGTGGGCCATAAAGTTTTGTGGGCCCTACATTTTTAAGCTCGAATAGGTATGAGCTTCTGCACCATTGGTGCTCTAGTTGAATAATCGGTATGACATAACTGGTATTCCACATAAGTTTGATCGATTCCGATTATGTTCCAATTATGTAATAATCGGCCCAATTCCAATTATCGTTTGAACACTAGTCAAAGGTCTCTTGTATGTCTCTCTTTGCACACAATTACAACTAAGTTTAATCTTGGTTTATAAGTCAAGATCATACCTGTTGTTGTTGTTGTTGTTGATCAATGACAGATCAGGTTATTGCCAATTAATTCACATTCATGCATACATAATGCATATATAGGCTCAGATTGATAAGCGATCATGTATTATTCTTAGGTACTAACTGGGTAAAAACAAATTTGCAATAGCTTTAAGCTCAAAGCCTGATGGAATGTTCATTTATTTAATACAAGTAATCTGCAAATTGTGTTCTTCACATTATGTTATTGCATAATTTTCCCTTAAATGAAATGTTCTTACTTGATTGCACTGAACCTTGACTTGGTGAAATTATATGGGAGTTCCCTAGTTTGAGAAATTGCTAGCTTGGTTTGAGTAATACTAGACAATTATCTAGCACATTCCTTAAATCGCTAAATTGGTAGTGTTACCATGCTTACTGTGCTGTGAAATATGAATTAACTAACCAGGAGGGAAGCAAAATCGGCGACCCTGGCAGCCTAATTTGATGAAATTACATTGTGAAAGACGTATGGAGGGTGTCTTTATAGAAC
>KN882922.1:130327-151996 GCA_000934455.1 Apostichopus parvimensis
AACACTAGTCAAAGGTCATTTGAAGTCAACAAATGCCAAACATTTACTTTCACTCACCTCTTGCCTGTCTCTACACTAACACACCTTCCTAAACAAAATACGTAAGGGAAGCTTGGAAATATTGCATATTTGGTATGTAAATGGGTACAAGAAGACTAATGTTGTGGACGGAGGGCAATGGTCGTTTGAGTT
The DNA here is from genome assembly GCA_000934455.1 of Apostichopus parvimensis. Taxonomy (NCBI): domain Eukaryota; kingdom Metazoa; phylum Echinodermata; class Holothuroidea; order Aspidochirotida; family Stichopodidae; genus Apostichopus; species Apostichopus parvimensis. Next base: position 130,520 of record KN882922.1, read on the forward strand.
CGTCAGAGGTCAAATTTTGAAAACCATACATGTATTACACAATATTTCAACAAGGACAGATGTCATATATAGTTTGTTAATCTATCTATCACATTTAGTACAAGAAGCCTGTTGTTGAAGTCACTGGTCATTTCAGGACAGCCTGTTGTGAATTTATTACATCACATCACACCCCTTTTCACCGTATTACTGAGATCAAGTATGTTATGCACCCTCACTATACATGACGTCAGATTTATGAAGAAAACTGCTCATGCTACTGTACATCATTGAAACCACACTGCATTTTTGCATTCTGGTTATATTAGCCATCAGCATCTCAGGCAAACATTCCATCCAAACACAATCAATGAACGTCAATTGAAGTTATGCAATTTTACCTCCTGTAGTCCAGATGACCTAGCATTCCTTCGCCCTTGACACGTCCAAGACAGTTACATGTAACTGTCTTGCATGTACATTCGGCATGCGTGAATTCCATCTGGCTATGTGACACTGGTACATGTATCTTAAAGTGTTGCTGCCTGCAGATTGGGTCAAACTGGCAAGGATACACCATGTTATTCACCAACTTCCTATCCTAATTTAGCCATGACCTACAAGCATTAATCTGCTTTTGTTTAACAGATACAGTTAGAGGAGTTTTTGTTACTGAATTGCTTGTCAAAATTATTTGTTTAATGTTTAATGATCTATTGATCCAGGCAAAACATGTTTCATTTTAATTCCAGTTAAGCAACCTAAAAGAACAGCAGTAAGAAAAGAAGATGAAGCCCCTCCAAGGAAAAAGAAGAGGGCAGTAAGTATTTTGTATTACTTTTGTGAGATCTAAGTAATTTATCCCTGGTTTATAATTAGTCTTCACACCTTTAATTTCTTATAATGAATCATATTTGTTTTCCAATGCTTCTGGCAGCCGACTATACCTTGATAATGATCCAAGTAAAATACTCTCAAAGGCACTTCAAACTGAGGTTCATTTCATCAATTGATGACACCTTATAATCATAAAAATAGCATAATAATACAACAAAATGCTTGAAGTATTTTGCAAGATAACCTAGATTACATGATCATTTCAAGTTTAAGAAAAACAAAAAATAAATTTGTGATGTAGTCCATGCATGACATACAGTAACAATATTACACAATTCACCCATCCAAATGAAGCTACAGTTATAAATTATTAATATGCGCCCTTCCACAGTAACATTGGGACGCTTTGGAAGAAATTTTAACATTTCAAGTGCAAATAGTCGCAACAATGTAATGATTCAGAGTTAACTTTCAAATAACAGTTCAGATCTTAATATAACAAAATTCATTTGGAAAAAACAGAAAATTTCAAAGTTCCCTGTAATGTACAAAATATGAAAATTAATAAGTTGGGAACAGCACGATGCTAAAAAGGACATCTTTTTTTCCTTGTAGGTAATGCTAAAACTCTGTGAACTTATAAACCTTTTGCTGTTTAAGCTCTTTGAATGCATTTAATAGAAAAACATTCCAGTGAAAAGTTATAAGAAAAAACATAAATTAATGATACATATGATGTCATGAACAAATGACAGTATGGGAACAGCATGACGGTAACAGTATGACCAAAGACTTATGACATGATAGGGGTATGCAACATAAAGAGGTTATGTACCACAGCTGAAATATTAATGCTTCAGATTAGAATTTACATATATGACTAATGTAGAATGCCTTTACATAGAATATTTGTGTTGGTGTAAAAATTTGTGTCTTAAAGAAATACTTGGAAACAATGCCATTCAATTAATTCATCTAAATTTTTAGGTAAAATACTGATAATTGTCTTTATCTTTCCCTTGTGTGCTTTTAATAATATTGCAAGAAACGGGTATCATCTGCATACTTAATTACATTGCAGTTGGAACCTGAGCGTATTTCATCTGTGTAAATGGTGAAAAATAGAGCCGATAGCGGACCCCCTTGAGGAACCCCAATTTTAATATCTGACTCAGAGGAAGAATGGAAAATACCTTCTGTAATTTCAGTTGCCTTAAGTTGCCTAGACCAGTCTGGTAGGAAGTTTGCAAGCCAGTCAATAAGCCACAGTTCTTCAATAAAGCTACATAGGTCTTGAATTATAAAAGCTATTAGGCAAGACTGTGTTAACAGTGCTTGAAAAATCTAAAAAAGGTCTCTTGATAATGTTGTGTCCTTCTGATTAAGCCCCTAATTGTTTCATGTACAAAGTAAGTATGGCATCATAGCATAAGCACCATTTTTGTAGGCAATATTTATATCGCAATTTTCGATGATAAACTGCATTATATATGGGAGAAGAATTTTCTGCATGCAATTAATCCCAATATCTGAATGTCTATAGGTCTGTAGTCATGCATTGACAGAAGTGGGATTACCTGTTTTGCGCATGGTGTCGTTTCCAGGAAGGTGGAATAAGACTTTCATTTATACTTCTGTTAAATATTGTTGCAATTATACTTGACAGTTCCTTGGAACAATATTTGAAACCCTACCACAAGATGTTGTTGAAATCTGAGGCAGTTCAACGTTTAACAAGACTAAAATATTTCTTAACTTCCTCCTTTTCTACCACTGCAAGTAATCATTAATTCTTTCTGGTAGGATCATATTTACATTCTTAATTCCAGCAATGTTAAAACTTCCAAAATGTTCATTTAATTCAACTCCAAGTTCACTCGATATAATATTTTATGATGATCTCTGGGTCTGCTTATAAATGTATGTATTTTAGATCCTCCTGCAAGCAGGAACTCGCGAAGAAGCCATCATTGGCTTATCAAAGCCGCAAGCTGACCGAAGTCAGTCTCTTAGATTCATAATTAACGTCCATGATTAGGAATTGTCAATTGTAAACAACTCTGTAACTGGACGACATACATTAATCTTGGAGTGACTCGAACTCGGGACCTTATGATTGCGTTAACCACTGAGCTAACACTTGCCTATGGATTTTAATAGACTCCACAGAGAATTTGAATTTGATGTTCTATTTTGTGCACATGCTTATTGACTTCTCTTTGTAATCTGTTTCTTGTTTTTGCTGTATCGCCAGTTTGATTTGCTTGATAATTTTCATCTATGACATACACAGCATCCAAATTAGCTTGTAATCTTTGATATGTGATGAAATTCATGAGGGTTTTGTAGCCCAAAGTCTCAAGGAAGGGAACTCTGTTTCTGTGGATGTCTCCTACAATAACAATGTTGGATCAAAATAGTATGTCTAATTAGCTTTATACATACCTACTTGGATAAAATACAATGCAAGTACAGTATATAGATACAGTACATGCTTATGAGATTTGGGCATCGAAACCACTAAACCTTTCGTTTTTTGGTTTTCTGGTATTGTGTTCCCATCAGGTACAAGTCTCTTCATAAATTGCATCAGGAATTACAGGGCTGGAGATTGTAAGGGAGGGGGGGGGGGGTTGGGGAACTTGGGGTGAGGGTTGTCATTGTAGAAATCATGAGGTACAGTAGGTCTCGTTCTGAGTGATAGGATTGACTTTCTAGATTAAGATCATACTTAATTACTTTTTGTTTCATAGCTTAAATGGGAAGGTACATTATTACAAGCTCAAATGAGTTTCCTTTAGAACAAATTGTAGGTTGCAAAGGAATACTGTTCTCATGCACTCAGATTTGAATTATCTATTTTAACAAATAGTAACTAACATCTTACCAATGCATTTCAACTCAATATGTCACACCAGACATTACATTTGTTTTGGATGTTACATATGTTAACAGAGAATTGTATAAGCTAGTTCATTGTGGACTTGAGAAATAACTTGACTTGATTTAGTTTTAGTTAGTCGTGGGTGGGTGAAGGGAAGGGGTAGGCTAAATATACACAATTTTCACTGCTTAATTACTTTAAGTAGGAGAGTAAATTAATTGCTCAAATCATGATGGTAATGAAAAAATGACAATCCCAATGAAACATAGGGACTTACTGGCCAATACACAGACCTAAAAATACAATATCTGCCTTAAATACAAGTATTAATTCTTTGTAGTGATTCATAATTTACATTTACAAGGACAATTCTCTGACAGGCTTTCCTTCTTATAGGTTTTCTTTGTAGTGGGAAAGACATTTTTGCTACTTACCTAAAAGCCAAATAGTAGCAAGTGATTCAAAATTGTTGTTTTAACCAGATAAATCAAAGTTCTAAGTTAATACTTTTGTCAAAGCATACAGTAGGTGTCAACATAAGCAAGCCTTGCTTCAGTATTGATATTATGCATAAGAAAACTAAGCCAGTAAGCCTTCTCCTATGTTTCATCATACAATTTTGGGACATTTCAAGGTATGTAAAGATTTGATATGACCCATTTAAATGGGATGACATGTAATATGTTCTTGTGAGGGGCTGCGAATCTGCTGGATTAAGAACTGCATCAAAGTACAATATTCAATCATCCATAGTCAAATGTTGATAAAGTAGTTTTAGATTTTATGAAATTCATGTTCTGAATTTAAGATATGTTTATTTCTTCCTACAGACATCAGCCCCTAAAGAAGCTACCAAATCCAAACGTGAGCAGTTGCTTTCCATATGTCTCTCTTTGCACACAATTACAACTAAGTTACTTTTAATCTTGGTTTATAAGTCAAGATCATACCTGTTGTTGTTGTTGTTGTTGATCAATGACAGATCAGGTTATTGCCAATTAATTCACATTCATGCATACATAATGCAGGCTCAGATTGATAAGCGATCATGTATTATTCTTAGGTACTAACTGGGTAAAAACATATTTGCAATAGCTTTAAGCTCAAAGCCTGATGGAATGTTCATTTATTTAATACAAGTAATCTGCAAATTGTGTTCTTCACATTATGTTATTGCGTAATTTTCCCTTAAATGAAACGTTCTTACTTGATTGCACTGAACCTTGACTTGGTGAAATTATATGGGAGTTCCCTAGTTTGAGAAATTGCTAGCTTGGTTTGAGTAATACTAGACAATTATCTAGCACATTCCTTAAATCGCTAAATTGGTAGTGTTACCATGCTTACTGTGCTGTGAAATATGAATTCACTAACCAGGAGGGAAGCAAAATCGGCGACCCTGGCAGCCTAATTTGATGAAATTACATTGTGAAAGACGTATGGAGGGTGTCTTTATAGAACAAACGTAGAACATCAGTTGATATTTTCACCTTTCATATATTTTTGAATGATGATATTTTCACCTTCCATATGTTTTTGAATAATCGGTATGACATAACTGGTATTCCACATAAGTTTGATCGATTCCGATTATGTTCCAATTATGTAATAATCGGCCCAATTCCAATTATCGTTTGAACACTAGTCAAAGGTCATTTGAAGTCAACAAATGCCAAACATTTACTTTCACTCACCTCTTGCCTGTCTCTACACTAACACACCTTCCTAAACATAATATCGTAAGGGAAGCTTGGAAATATTGCATATTTGGTATGTAAATTGGTACAAGAAGCCTGATGTTGTGGACGGAGGGCAATGGTCCTTTGATTTCGTCAGAGTTCAAATTTTGAAAACCATGTATTACACAATATTTCAACAAGGACAGATGTCATATAGTTTGTTAATCTATCTATCACATTTAGTACAAGAAGCCTGTTGTTGAAGTCACTGATCATTTCAGGACAGCCTGTTGTGAATTTATTACATCACATCACACCCCTTTTCACCGTATTACTGAGATCAAGTATGTTATACACCCTCACTATACATGACGTCAGATTTAGGAAGAAAACTGCTCATGCTACTGTACATCATTGAAACCACACTGCATTTTTGCATTCTGGTTATATAAGCCATCAGCATCTCAGGCAAACATTCCATCCAAACACAATCAATGAACGTCAATTGAAGTTATGCAATTTTACCTCCTGTAGTCCAGATGACCTAGCATTCCTTCGCCCTTGACACGTCCAAGACAGTTACATGTAACTGTCTTGCATGTACATTCGGCATGCGTGAATTCCATCTGGCTATGTGACACTGGTACTGTACATGTATCTTAAAGTGTTGCTGCCTGCAGATTGGGTCAAACTTTCAATGTGGCCTGTTAGATCAATTTTGTGTCCACTCTTGTTAAATTAAAGATATGTTTACCCCATGAAATGTGTTTTGAGAGAAAACACTGAATTTATTTCATTTTACTTTGCAGCAACATCTGGATCTGCTGGAGATTCTTTCAGAAGTAAAACACCAGCTGGAAAAACCAAGGTAGATTTAGTTTAGGAATTATGTCTCATTGGAATGATAGGTTTAGTATATTTTCAATATGGCAGATCAACAATTGATGCTAAAATCCTTTAATGTTTAGTAGTGTATCGACATATTGAGGAATATATATTTACAGTGTGGAACAATAGACAAACCGCAACAAGCCGGGCGGTAAATGAAATGGACTGCGGCATTATAAGGGATGGGGAGTTGCACTTAGATTTGTCAAACGAATGACAACAGGTGAACACCAGGCGTTGACAGTGACCAGTGTACAGATGGTCAAATTACGTCTTGTCAGGTTCGTACTTAGGGGTAGGTTACATTTGTGTCTGACCTCGGTTGTGAATATTCATTGAATACTTATAAATAGGGGAGCTAATGAGTATGCAAGATTTGAAAATTTATGCTGTTATCTTGCATTTTTCATAATTCCAATGGAAGTCAGTCATATAAACGACTTCAAGTTGATCAGGCATTAACCGTTACGTGTGGTTGATTCACCGCAAGTTAGTAATGGCTTGTAGGTCCAAAATAAACACAATTTCCAAGTTTAACAATGGCAGTGAAGGACGTGCTCACAAAAGTAAATGAGGTAAACAGCTTTTATTCTGTTATAAAGAACAAATTGTAGGTTGCAAAGGAGTACTGTTCTCATGCACTCAGATTTGAATTATCTATTTTAACAAATAGTAACTATTAAACATCTTACCAATGCATTTCAACTCAATATGTCACACCAGACATTACATTTGTTTTGGATGTTACATATGTTAACAGAGAAATGTATAAGCTAGTTCATTGTGGACTTGAGAAATAACTTGACTTGATTTAGTTTTAGTTAGTCATGGGTGGGTGAAGGGAAGGGGTAGGCTAAATATACACAATTTTCACTGCTTAATTACTTTAAGTAGGAGAGTAAATTAATTGCTCAAATCATGATGGTAATGAAAAAATGACAATCCCAATGAAACATAGGGACTTACTGGCCAATACACAGACCCAAATAATACAATATCTGCCTTAAATACAAGTATTAATTCTTTGTAGTGATTCATAGTTTACATTTACAAGGACAATTCTCTTACAGGCTTTCCTTCTTATAGGTTTTCTTTGTAGTGGGAAAGACATTTTTGCTACCTACCTAAAAACCAAATAGTAGCAAGTTATTCAAAATTGTTGTTTTAACCAGATAAATCAAAGTTCTAAGTTAATACTTTTGTCAAAGCATACAGTAGGTGTCAACATAAGCAAGGCTTGCTTCAGTATTGATTGATATTATGCATAAGAAAACTAAGCCAGTAAGCCTTCTCCTATGTTTCATCATACAATTTTGGGACATTTCAAGGTATGTAAAGATTTGATATGACCCATTTAAATGGGATGACATGTAATATGTTCTTGTGAGGGGCTGCAAATCTGCTGGATTAAGAACAGCAACAAAGTACAATATTCAATCATCCATAGTCAAATGTTGATAAAGTAGTTTTAGATTTTATGAAATTCATGTTCTGAATTTAAGATATGTTTATTTCTTCCTGCAGACATCAGCCCCTAAAGAAGCTACCAAATCCAAACGTAAGCAGTTGCTTTCCATATGTCTCTCTTTGCACACAATTACAGCTAAGTTACTTTTAATCTTGGTTTATAAGTCAAGATCATACCTGTTGTTGTTGTTGATCACGACAGATCAGGCTATTGCCAATTATGCAGCTTGATGTACACAGAATGTATAAACTGCTCAGATTGTTATGTGATCAGAATTACTCAAAACTGTGATGTGTACTTTTCTTAGGTACTAACCTAGTAAAAAATCCTTTGCACTACCTTCAAGGTGAAAGCCTGTTGCAATTTATAATTAAACTGCAAATTGTGTTGTTCACATGCTAGTGCGTAATTTTGCTTTAAACAAATGTCCTTACTCGATTGCACTCAACGTTGACTTGGTGAAATTATATGGGAGTTCCCTATAGTTTGACGAATTGCTAGCTTGGTTTGAGTAATACTAAACTTTTTTTGGTAAGCCTTCTGGAAACTGTTGGCCAAATTGTGACAGCTTCCTTAATTATGCACAATGAATGGAACAATTTTATGTAGACCCTACAGCCTTGTCTTGAAGACGTCACATGTCACCTGCTTTTCCAATGGTAGGTGACGGTAGTTATTTAAAAATGATACAAAATTAGAAAGTACCAGTCCTTTAAAATATTGTAAGCAGAGGCACTGGTCTTCCTGTTTTAATTTACAGAAGACTTTACTAGTGTTCAAACGATTGACTGATAGGAATCGGAATCGGTCCGATTATTGCTTTATAGGAACATAATCGGAATCGGTAAAAATGACGTGGAATACCAGTTATGTCATACCAATTATTCCAAAACATATGGAAGGTGAAAATATCAGTATTCAAAAACACATGGAGGTGAAAATATCAACTGATGTATTAGGTTTGTTCTTTTACTACGAAATATTAAAATAATGACACCCTCTATACGTCTTTCACAATGTAATTTGACTAATTTCATCAAATTAGGCTGCCAGGGTCGCCGATTTTGCTTCCCTCGTGAGTAGTGACTTCATATTTCGTGGCACAGTAAGCATGGTAACAATACCAATTTCGGGAATTAACATTGTGCTGGACATAGGGTCGGAAATAAGCGGGGGCGACAGGCGATTCGCCCTCGCAAGTGCTAAAAAGCCTTCCTAAAGCAAAGTTGCGAGTGCGAAAAAGAGAAGAGAAATATAAGAAAATCGCCCTCGACATATCAGGTGTCTGTGTAAAATTAATTTTGACATGCTTTTGCTTTAGCTAGGGTTTGCAGTTGCAGTGCGAATCGCGCAAACAGTTCTCTTAATCCCGCATCATATTTGAAGCAGTGCGGGAGGGTCCCGCATAATCACCGGGAACTTTCCGCACAGTCACTGGCAAATTACGGCCTCCATGGTGCAATTTCAGTACCAGGGACAATAACCTAAAATCCCCACAAATCACCGACCACATGGTAGCCTTACTTCACACTAAGTCAACATGGAAATCTAACCTAGCCATCTGTTTATTCGCTCTAGTTGTGTCGCAATATAAAAAATAAAAATATCCATGGAAAACTGCAATCTTCGACCACATGTTAGCCTAACAACCACAAATGTAGCCTAACCATCAGTTTGCAAAAAAACAACAAAAAAACATTACTTTGCATAGCTTTATTTACATACTTTCCTTGCTGCTATCGTCGCGCGCATGGTACCCGAACACCACACGTAGTCAACGGGAAATCTAACATAAGTATCTCTTTATTCGCTGAAATTGTGACGCAGTTAGCTAGAACTAAAATATCCATGAAATACTGCAACCTTCGACCACATGTTAGCCTAACTACCACATTAAGTCAATAGGAAATGTAGACTAACCATCGGTTTGCAAAAAAAAAAAATGCGTAGATTTGTTTACAACTTTCAATTTGCTGGAAATCGACATTTGTTTGGAAGGTACTGTATGTGCTATGTCTTAAAGAGGGAAAGATTTAAGGAAAGGGCACCTTCAGCGGAAGTAAACCTGTGTTTTCTACTTCAGTTGATGGGTTACTGGTTTTTCGTCATATATTCGGTGGCTTGACGTTATTTGCTAAGCTATCGCAAATTTTGCGATTAAACTTTTAATGAATTTGCTATACGGTCGCAGCACTAGGAAGAGGGTAATTGTGCATACTTTATCCTGTTGAATGCTCACAACCATTTCCATATAAATAGCATATTGAAAAGAGCCCCCCTAAACCTTCAAAAAGCCCTCGTAAATACATTAAGGGGGCGTTAACTCCTACCCTGATGTTAGATATAGGGCCTATGTTGACTAGCTGAGTAGGCCTATACATTATGTTTAGGTATCAAATGCAGTGTTTGATGCACTAATTTGTAATTCGATGTTTCTTTTTCTCACAATTTGCAAAGGTCCATATTTCCCTGCCCATCACTTCCCTTTTCACATCGACCCTCTTATCTCCATTTTTTTAACCTTTCGATGTTTGCCGCAATGCCCTCAAAAATAATTTAATTTCGGTAGAAATGCTGATGTGCCTCTAATCCATAGCCGTCGCATTAAGTCTAACACTAGGTTGTTACATTGTAAACAGGTCTTGGAATACGGGCTAAAATTTTGCTCAAATACTTATGATCAAGTAAATGCAAATTTTTCATGTGACAAAACAATATTGGAGTAGTTTCTAGTTGTTATTATTTCTTTACATCAATCTGGTAACATTCTACAGTAATTTTAAACAAGTTTTGATGGTACAATTTGCTTTTCAGTTTGATTGACCTAAGCTTACATTTTCTAATTGAACTTGAATGGAGTTAAATAGGTAACGAATAAGTATGTTTAACTTCAAGTTCGTAACATTTCTATTTGTTCATAAACGGTATAATACTGAAAACAATATTGGAGTAGTTTCTAGTTGTTATTATTTCTTTACATCAATCTGGTAACATTCTACAGTAATTTTAAACAAGTTATGATGGTACAATTTGCTTTTCAGTTTGATTGGCCTAAGCTTACATTTTCTAATTGAACTTGAATGGAGTTAAATAGGTAACGAATAAGTATGTTTATCTTCAAGTTCGTAACATTTCTATTTGTTCATAAACGGTATAATACTGAAAATAAGTACAAAATAGTGTCGGAATGTAGGTAATCTGTAATTAAAATTTACACTTTGGTAAAGATTGAAGATGGATGGTTTGTCTGAGATACTTTTTGAGATGGATATTTTGAGTAACTATTCTTAGCCCATTTCAAGCCATTAACAGGTGACATACACGTCGAGGTGGTTAGGCCATTCGCTTAGCACAGTGCTTACTTGGTAGGATGTCATATTTTCGTATTTTGGAAATTTGTAAAAAAAAAACTTTTTTTTTTTTTCTGAGAATCTCCAGAGATAATTTGGTACATACAAAAGGATACCTAAGAGCCTCTATTACAACGAAAGCAAAAGGAAACAGGAAAATCACAACAATGATTGTTCTATCACATACTTTATTGACGATTTCGTATAAACGGGATATTTTCTCTTTTTCAAATAATCGGAATCGGTCCGATTATGAAAAATATAATCGGTAATCGGTATTTACTGTTAAAGCATTATCGTTTGAACACTAGACTTTACCTAGGTATGATGGTATAGGTCAATTTTCATTTCAGCACAATGTTCAAAGATGTCTACCTTGTTCAACAATGTTGACAAAACATACGAAATGATCAGAGTGAAGATTTATGATGTGGAGGAAGAAATCAGCATGCAGACAGACAACAATACACAGTTACCAGGAGTATTCCGAGTATTCGACGCTACAGATTGGGGTTATCTGATAGTGTTTGGCAAGGCAAAAAAAAAAAAAATCCAGCCAGGGAAAAGTGTTGAAGTATTTCATGTAAAGGCCGACAACAGGAGAGAGCTGATTTGTAAGTCACAGGATGTCAGGATGTTATCAAAGTCAGTCAATTCATCTATTTCTATTGAGAAAATGGAAAAAGAAGAAGATCGCGAGCTTCCAAATCTGAGTACGATTCGGAAAGGTCATGGTTTCAAGAAAACCAAACTTAAGATTGAAAAGGTAAGTTAATTCACCTTTCCAACTTATCAATAGTATGGGGATTATATTTCAAAGAGTGTTCTAAAAAGGTTAGGGAAGGTATCTAGTGTTCCTTATCATTTAAAATTTTCATCTGAGTATTAACTTTAATAGCTTGAGATATTTGCTGTTAAACTGCCCATAGAAGCAAGAGTCTTTCCTGTTGATGATGTTTAATGTTTTATACCATTTTGTGGGTCACCCTTTTGCTCTATACCATCATTCTAGCATTTCCTTTTGTCGTGTTGCTTCCTCTACTGAAACAGATGTGGCAAAAAACTGGCAAAGTCTTAAATCAGTCGCAGTCTTGAGCACTGCCAGACGACCCATGATTTCCATGTTACATTGTTTTTTGTCGAGTTTGGGCACAATCAGCCGGGTCTGGCCTAATAGGACCTTTTGGCTGTTTTAATGAGTAAACATAGCGACAGAAACTAAACAGACACATTTTTCATCCCTGCCAAAGGAAAAAAAAACATATATCAGGGTGATGGCTTGCATATGTGTGAACGTAACACCTTATCTTATAATTAAACTAAATCATAAAATAGGTGATGAATAATGGATTAATGTTACATATTGTTTGTTGTTAGCCTACTTTAGTATGTAGTACCACCCATGAGTGTTAAAAAACTATATTTTCTCATGATTGTCATTTGAGGACAGCAGGTCAAAGTTTCACACTTTAATCATGTTAACTCAATAGTAAAAGCTCGAATGATTTTGATATTTGAATCCAGCTTAGTGAGTACAAGGCAAAATGTTTCTTGTAGTGGTCAAAGTCCATAAAGGGGCAACTCTGAACACACAACTTGCCAACATAACTAAAAAAACTAAAGTTGGATGAACTTCATTCTTGCAGAGTAAGTTAGGGAATATAAACTTAAGTGTGCAAATTTTGAAGGCTCTGAAGTCACTTATTAAATACTACGGTTTCTGTATGCAAAAACTGGAGTACATCTGTGTACTGTTATAGCATTTTGATAACTTTGCATAGCATATTGCGATATGATACTGGATAAAGTATTCCCTTTAACTACAAGAATACTATCAGGGTTTGTAGAGGACAAATTAAGGGCATTTGAGGTCACCAAATGTTGGTTAACTGTCTAGTAAACATGGTAACTCCAAAATTAAAACTAGCTTGCATGAACTTCTGGATCCAATTTGGTAAGTACGAGAATCCTGTTGTTTGATGTAGAATTCAAAGGTCATCAAAGCATGAACATTTTTTAAGCATTATAACTACAAAATGAAGCTTGGATGAACTTCAGACTCAGGGTGTCATGCCACTAATAGATGTAGAGGTCAAAGGTTATTTGAGGTCACCATAGGTCAAAATATGAAAATTTTATCAGTACAATGACTCAAATTAATGCTGTGAGGATCTACTTCATATGTAGATTTGCTAAAGTACAAGAAGCCTTTTGCCTTCTGTGAAGTTCAAAGGTCATTTGAGGTCTAATAAATCAAAAGATGAAAATCTTGTAAACAGAGTCACTGAGTGCTTTGAGTGCATTTGTGACGCCCAGCTTGTAAACTCGATATCTCAAGAAGGGAAAGTCAGACCAACTTCATAGTTAGTGTATAGAAGTACCACATTGAGTACAAGAAGCCTATTGTTTATGGTGGAGGTCAAAGGTCATTCGGGGTCACCAAGGGTCAAATTGTGAATACCTTGTAAACACGATATCTCAAGATGGCAAGCATGAGCAGACTTCATATTTAATGTGTAGAAACTCACATTGAGTACAAAAAGTATTGTTTTAAGTGGAGGTCAAAGGTCATTTGGGGTCACCAGGGGTCAAATTGTGAAAACCTTGTAAACGTGATATCTCAAGAAGGGAATCATGGGCAGACATCATATTTGGTGTGTAGGAGTACCACATTGTGTAAAAGAAGCCTACTGTTTTTGGTGGAGGGCAACGGTCATTTGGGGTCACCAGGGGTCAAATTGTGAAAACCTTGTAAACATGTACATTCTCACTATACATTACCTCAGATTCGTGAAGAAAACTGCTCACGTTACATTATCGAAAACACAATGCATTTTGGAATTCTGGTAATATAAATCAGCCTGATTCTGATTGCCAAAGATCTTATTGGTAAGGCAACAGAACCTCACATGAAGTCAACTATGGCATGCCTGAGAACCTTGTAGACTTATGATAATACAAATAGCAAACATCCAACAACTTCTAATTTGGTGATGTAGATCTCCTCCTAGTAAAAATTAGACACTCTTTTTGAAGATCTAACTTTCCTTTCAGACAGCAGAGGTCAAGTCCTTAAGAATGAACACATTTTGAAAGCATTTTGACCTTACATTTCTTAAGCTAACTTTAATAGTAGGTTTGTTGGTATTTGTCAAGGAATAAACAGGTAGTGTTCTAATTAGAACTTTAAGCATGATGTCCTTCCATCACTTCTTTGGGCTAAGTTCTAATTATTAATTTTTGCAATCGTTACTTTCAGGTTGGTAAAAAGAAGACAAAATACAGATTTGGTGAATTCACTGAAGTCAGAGAATTGAAAGTAAGGAACACTAGAAGGCCAAAAAACATGGAAACTTTGGAAGCGGCAGCCACTTACGATTACAAAGTAGAGCAAGAAGTTAAAGTTCGTGTGAAATACCATCGTGACGAAAATAAATTTCAGACATCGAATCATTGTCTGGTTAAGGTTGGTGCACAACATGAATAACAATACTGATTTTATGAATGAATGAATCTGTAGTAACATTGCAGTATAGGGCTGCACAAACTTCAAGCTGATGTTGGCTCCCCTTCAGACATGGCTACTTCATGTTACCTTCGAGTTTCGTCTATGCAATTGTGTAGAAGTGTAAGAAGCTCTGCAATGGGTTTGATGTACAGTATCAATTGAGACAAATAATTTGGCCAAATTATCGAGTCAAACCAATTTCTGAAACCATCAAGTTATTTTTCTTTCTTAGTTTTATAGCATTCATACAAAAGGTTCAGTTTGCCCCAAGCAACATGGAAAAGTGAAATATGACTACTGGTTATATTCAATATTTCAAAATATGCTATTACTTTAGTAAGCACAAACCAGACAAAACGTAAATATTTGAACATTTGTTCAAATCCCAATCTCAGTGAAATATATAGGGACTTACTGGGCAAATACACAGAATCAAATAATATGATATCTGCCTTAAATACAAGTATTAATTCTTTGTAGTGATTCATAGTTTACATTAACAAGGACAATTCTCTTACAGGCTTTCCTTCTTATAGGTCTTGTTTGTAGTGGGAAAGACAATTTTTGCTACTTGTAACCGAAAAAAACTAAATGGTAGCAAGTGATTAAAAATTGTTGTTTAAACAAGATTATTCAAAGTTCTAAGTCAATACTTTTTGTCAAATGCATAGGTGCAAACATAAGCCAGGCTTACATCAGTATTGGGTTTTTAAATATTGCTCAAATGAAATTGCTGACATTTTCACAGTCATTTTCAATGAAAGTATCAAACAGAGTATTATTCCATCTGACTGGAAACATGCCAAAACTACTCCTGTGCCCAAAATTGGCAGCCCTGCTTCAGTAAATGATTATCGCCCAATTGACATATCAAGCATAGGGTTCAATTGTATGCAAAAGTTATTACTTTCGTATGTCACACAATCCATTGGTGAGCATGGTGATCCAAATCAGTTTGCGTACAGAAAAGGTATCTTGTGCACTGATGCAATCCTCACCCTTGTCCATGGCATAGTGTCTGGGCTAAACTGAAAACAGACGACAATATCTAAAGTCCTATTTCTGTACTTTTCAAGTGCATTCAACACAGTCCTGCCCAATTGTCTACTAAATGACCTGTGTAACTTCATCGATGAGTCATGGCTCACTCATTGGCTCAGGGATTTCATGCAGGGATGGTCAAGACAAGTTAAACTAGAGAAAGGCTATACAACAACTTCTGAAATCAGAGTAGGAGTTCCACAAGGAGGCCCTCTATCAGCCCTATTGTTTACTATTTATACAGATTGCATTCGCTCTAATTCTAATTGCTCAGTAATTAAATATGCTGATGACACTGCTTTATCTTGCAACATCACCAAAGGCTCCCATCAGCAAAATCAGCATGAGTATCAGGATTTTATCACTAGTGTAGTTAGCACCTGCGACCAGAAGAACCTACTTCTCAACAAAAAGAAGTGTAAGGAAATGGTATTCGAAAACATCAATATTAAGCACAGGGGATTAATCGAGAAGAGAGATGAGAAGACAATTATTCACAATACATCCGTTGAACGTACTTCCAGTACAATGTATCTAGGAGTCTGCATCGACAACAAGCTGATGTTTTCAAATCATATTTCGAAGGTATTAGCCAAGGTGTATCACATTGTCGCCACACTCATGTATATTGCTCCTCACTTTCCTGTCCTAACTATTTCCTGTACAAGAGTAAGTATGGCATCAGTTCATAAACACCATTTTTGTAGGCAATATTTATATCGCCATTTTCGATGATAAACTGCATTATATATGGGAGAAGAATTTTCTGCAGCAATTAATCCCAATACCTGAATGTCTATAGGTCTGTAGTCATTGACAGAAGTGGGATTACCTGTTTTACGCATCGTGTCGTTTCCAGGAAGATGGAATAAGACTTTCATTTATTCTTCTGTTAAATATTGTTGCAAATATACTTGACAGTTCCTTGGAACAATATTTGAAAACCTACCACAAGATGTTGTTTGAAATCTGAGGCAGTTCCACATATAACAAGACTAACATATTTCTTAACTTCCTCCTTTTCTACCACTGCAAGTAATCATTAGTTCCTTCTGGTAGGCTCATATTTACATTCTTAATTCCAGCAATGTTAAAACTTCCAAAATGTTCATTTAATTTAACTCCAAGTTCACTCAATATAATATTATATGATGATATCCGGGTTTGCTTATGGATTTTAATAGACTCCAGAGAGAATTTGAATTTGATGTTACTTTCTCAAAATATTATTATTTTGTGCACATGCTTATTGACTTCTCTTTGCAATCTGTATTTTTTTGGCTGTATCACCAGTTTCATTTGCTTGATAGTTTTCATCTTTGACATACACAGCATCAAAAGTAGCTTGTGATCTTTGATATGTGATGAATTGACAAGGTTATTTTGTAGCCCATAGTCTCAAGGAAGGGAACTCTGTTTCTGTGGATGTACCATACAATAACAATGTTGGATCAAAATAGTATGTCTAATTAGCTTTATACATACCTACTTAGATACTACAATGCAAGTACAGTATATACAGTAGATACAGTACATGCTTATGAGATCATAAAATTATGTTTGGGCATCGAAACAACTAAACCTTTTCGTTTTCTGGTTATATGTATTGTGTTCCATCAGGTACAAGTCTCTTCATAAATTGCATCAGGAATTACAGGGGATTGTAAGGGGGGGGGGGGGGTAGGTGAGGGTTGTCATTGTAGAAATCCTGAGGTACAGTAGGTCTCGTTCTGAGTGATAGGATTGACTTTCTAGATTAAGATCATACTTAATTACTTTTTGTTTCATAGCTTAAATGGGAAGGTACATTATTACAAGCTCAAATGAGTTTCCTTATACTCTACCTTTTCGTACTTGAGTTATACAAGTTTACTGTTCTTTTGTTTGGATTTAAACTTTTAAAGACTGTTAACAACCAAGACAAATCTGCCTGCCCCTTTTCATCATCAAATTAACAATATCTTCACCAGCTTAATGTTTCAGTGTATCGACTAAAAACGATCAGAGATCGCAGCTTTCATCATGCTGCATTGAACATTTTTTGTTGGATTCTGCGCTATATATTATTGTTGTTGTTATTGTTATTACTATTATTACGTTCCTAAAAAATTATTAAATTAAGCAACATATTTGAAGACAAAATCATAGAAGTGAGTGTTATTAGTCTGCTAGAATTTTGTAGGACTTTATCAGATGAATTCGAAGTTTGGGTAAAGTGTTTACAGTGGCGATCAAATTCCTTTTAACGTTTGAGCATTGGTGACCACTAGTAAACTGTCTAGCATATTTAGGGACACTGATGATCTTTAATATAATACGACCAGAGAAGATACGAAAGTAAAACTTTTGTCGCTGATCATGTCGCAATACTAAGAGTTATAATATCATGCATCTAATAAAGAACGATATAAGAGACATAATATTGTACTGTACATGATATTTAAAATTTAAAATGATACTTTGATCTATGCTGCATTTGTATGCTTATCATGTATATTACAACCACACAGATTACGAACCAAGACAGTGCCGTCGAAAAGAAACCTTGTGTGCAGGATGAATCAGTCGACGAAAAAGACCTTCAGGTGAGAAACGAAAAGAAAAGGAAAGCAAACATGTGTTGCTGTAGTCCAAACTAATTATCCAGATCTCTTTTCACTCTCTTTGGAAAGAACCACAAATTGAGAGAAATGAAACTAGAAATAAAGAAATTGTAATGAAATATAAATGGACAGGTATGACATGAATATAAATGATATATTATTGTGGCTCAGGAAGGGGTGGGGGGGGGAGGTAAAATCAACTCAAAACTGAAGCAACCACTTGAATATTACACACAAATAAGGCCCAGGGATGAATCTGCGACGGATTGTATAATAAGTTGTTATATATAGTTTTAACACAAAATCTAGTTTTCAGCCCCATAAGTTGTGGCACTGTAGTATAATCAACTTCTTAGTAAGCTGTTAAGACACATAGTACTCCTGTATTTGGCTGTCAGTTAAGGTCGTCATGGAGACACACAACGAACTTTGATTTTTATGTTTGCCAGGATATAGCCCCTAAAATCGCCTATGACAGGAAGACTGTAGCCGCGAATCTCGGATTGGAAGCCCATGAAATTACTAACATTGAAGCAAATTGTTATGGACCAGGCAAGGGAGGTATCATGGAAACCGCATTACAGATGCTCATCAAGTGGAAAAGAAGCAAGGGGAAGAAAGCCACGCAAAGGATCTTAAGCAAGGCACTGAAAAAGTCGAAGTTAGTGACCGTCGCAGAAGAACTAGAAAAAAAAAGAAGATAAAGAGAAGTCATCATGATTCTTCACATTTTAAATAAACATTGAAATTTAACAATAGCAATAATAGTAGTTTGAAATTTAGAATGAAAACATTGGTTTTCTCTTTCTGTTTTTGAGGCTGCGTAGGGGGTGTGGGGGGATGGGATAGATCAAGTCATGTCGCACATAATTATTTTGTACTGTATTACTCAAGCAATGGAACAAATGATTTTAAGACAGCAAATTGGTATATCTTCACGTGATTCCATATCCAAGCAATTCAAATTTATAATAGGAATGAACTGAGATATGGGGGATTGGTGTATTCGAAATACATAGACCTCATTAATACTTTTATTATTTATTTCTGACATGATTCAGGATTTCAAGATTGTGTATGGTTTTGAAAATTTATCCTTCACTGACAGAGGTCAATTGTCTTAAACTCCAGAAGTTACAAAGTAGGATTAATATTCAGCATTACTTTTTTGTAAAAGGGTTGTGAATGCGTGGAACGGTTTGCCTGAGAATGTCGTATTTTTTCCCCTACTAAACTAGACTAAACTAAACTAATACCGCTTTTGAGTAAATGGCTCGTGAGAAGATCTCTCGTGAGAAGGGCTCTCTTGAGTTTAATGACTCGTGAGAATATCTCTCGTGAGCCATATTTGGGTCTTACACTGAATAGTGAATACAACAAGTTTCTTAGTTCATACTATCACTCAATTAAATTAGTAGATCTTTAACATTATCCAAACCAGATACGTAGCCAAAATATGCATAATGCCGCAAAAAATCAACAAGAACAACATGATAACATATCAGCCGGCAGCCGGCCGCATTCTCTCTTCGCCCGTGTGTTAAAATCATTACAGGCATGTATACTAGTCTCACATGGAATTTTCAGTGCTAAAAGAATTCACCAGAAATATCGATGATGAAATCAGCCATCTAGTGATTGGATGCATAGCCGCAGTCACGGGTGATGGGTCTATGCAAATTACAGAGTTTTGTTTTGGCTAAATTTAACAACTGGAAACAAAACTACGAGCGAGGCGCGTGTGAAGAAACCAACAGGGTCAATTTTAGAAGCCATTAGACTTTGCTCAAGCCATTCACCTGCTTATTCCGCAAACAAGGAAAAGAAGAAAAAAAACCTCAATAACAAATACAATTTTTGTTACAATAATTTGAGTTAGTAGCCCACAACCTATATCTATGGAGTGTACTGTGTCAAAGATTAATGAATATATGTGGAATATAGAATATGAAATTAAGGTTACATCATTCACAATAAAATGACTTTTGAAGCCTGCTGACATGGGTGTCACCATGAGTGAAACAAGCTTTTGCCATGTTATGTTCAGTACATATCTGCCTACATCCTTGACTGATGCCTTGAAAACAAATGTGACTCAATAATTTGTGTCTTTGCATTGTGATATAATTTAAGTTCTTTTATATTCCTGTCTTATCTTTACAGAAGTTAAGTGATATTTAAGGAGCCACAGGACTGCGTTGAATAGAAAAGATTCTGAAGGATATCACTACTGTAGTGAAGCGGAAACTTTTGTAATTTTATGCACCCTCAAGCGTATTTACAACTTTGGCAAGTCTGATGCTTGTGAACAAGGTTCCCTATTGTTCAACTATTAAGTTTCAATTATTTGAGAAAAGTTAGTGTGGCGTAGTCATTTCTCCTCAGCTGTTCATCGTGGCAAGATCTTGCTGTCAGAGGCTTTGAGATCTGGCCTCGTAATCCCCTTATTTTCTATCTTTTCAAAAATGTTGAGTTGTTAATCTCTCATACACTGTAATATTATATATCCTCGATGATGACGAGATGAGGTATTCTCGGAGGCGTGGGTGTCTCGGGTTGTCACTGCTTAGGTCTCAGACAATAGACCAATGGTCTGATCTAAGATGGCGACTGACTAGTAAGCCTATGGTATACTGTGGTGAAGAGCCAACCAAATTAGCGTTGCGAGATGATCATGGTCACACCATGAATATTACTTCTGTTCAGCGAGCGATGAAGTTATACTTTCCGTGAGCGAACAGTTACTTGAGTAAAATAATTGAAAGAATAATTCACAAATGTTGAATGATCATACATTATGTAACGTTAGCCAGCAGTCCATTTGAGTCCGTCAGGGGGGGCATCCGCCAGTATCCAGTCAAAACGTCCCTTTACCAAAACGTCCCCGCTTTTTTAAGACCAAAACGTCCCCGCTTTTACCAAAACGTCCCCGCAGTCAAAACGACCCTGTGAGTCAAAACGTCCCCGCTTTTATAATCAGTTGGAATGCAAGTATGGATGTTTTAGTACAAATCAAAGAGTAAGGATAAGTATAGTTTAGTTTAGATTTTTTACTATTTACATTTTTGTTGTAGAACTTGTTCACCGACAAGCAAAAAAACATGTAACATTACCACACTAAAGGTAATCGAACGATATATTCTATACTTCAAAATGTCAAATATCAACAGGGGCACGTACCCGTGACAAAGTTTTACTTCGTAAAAGTAAACGATAAGTGATTTCACTCAATTTAAAATA
>KN882923.1:6536-37592 GCA_000934455.1 Apostichopus parvimensis
TTACCACCTGTCACTGTCTTAACGTTAGAGGAATGCACACGTGCTGGGTTTGGTTAAAAACGCTACCCAAGCTCTTTGGAGATACGCAATCTGAACATGTCGCAAGTCATGCACATGTTATGTTGGGTGACCGCTTCATACCCGTCCCGTTTCACTAGTAACGGTGTAATTGCTCAGACTTTCAGTATTAATTAATTTTGAACGTCACTAACGAACCAGGCTGAAATACCATCATTAAAATGAAGATGCACAATGTAAGTGTTTAGTCGGTGTGTCACTTATAATAAAGTAGAATTCCTTGAATCTTTAGTCCCCAGTCCCAACCAATTTTCATATGTAGTCAAAACGATAAAAATAGTAAATATCAAGATCTTAATATTAAGCTTTCACGGTTTCATATGAGCATTGATATTTGACATGCAATGTCAGTATTTAGATAAAATGGTGATATTTCGAGAGAGATAGAGAGACAACACTTTGTCATAAAAGGTAAACAGATCCATTTTCCTCATAGGCTGGTACCATGATCAGAAATTTTATGGTAGGCCTAATTCGTCTTCTTACGTTTAAAAGCATTACAAAGGAGACAAAACATACCTTGAATTGCTGCAGGCCCAAGTGAACTGCACACTACGTTAATAGTATTGTATTCCCGCACCCAGTCAGGAATACCCTCCCATATATGTGATAGTATTAGAAAGTGTGCCGAACTATTTTTAGGTTTAAATTGCTAAGCATCCTCCCATACGCTTTATATAACATAATACCTCAGTGATTCTTTATGAGTTCTTGGAAGAGGATACGCTATCATGTTAAGGACATTACTTTGAAATTCATTAAATGCTTAGTTACACATATCAAGGGGTATTCATACCCTACCCTGTCCAACGACTTTAACTGAGTAAAACAAATATTATAGAATGAAATATATAGCAAGGAACTGGACAGAAGTGTTAGAGGGAGTGTGAGATTGGAGAAGAGGGAAGGAATTCAGGTGAATTGCTTGGGTTCGGATTTATTCAGGACCGGCGAACTCGGATTTGGATCTGTTGTACTCGGCTTGATCTCTGGCAATAACAGCCATGTCTAGCAAGAAGTGACATCGATAATCTAGTTTTCGGTTAGGCATTTCTAGAATGAACGTTTGGAGAAATTGTGCACTTAGTAAAAAAATAGTTTGCAAGTTGTGTAGAATTATAATTGTTTGTATTAAGTTTGAATCCATAAAAGACGGTAACACCATTGATGTTGCAACTTTGATCACAGAAGTTAGTAGTTATTAATTATATTATTAGATATCAAAGTTACCGTGTCATCTCGCGATGTCCCCGTTATCAGTTTGTGTTTACTCCTATTAATAGAACAAACAACAGCAGATCGGTTGTCTTATCTGTGCGGATGCCTTTGCGTTTTGTTGTCTGTAATATACACTTCAGCTAATTATTAAACGTAGTAAGAGGGAACACGCAGTAAATGGAAATATCACTAAATTCACCATTTGTTTATTATGCTGCTTTTGATTGCCTTGATTGAATATGATTACGTAATAGTACTTTCAAGGTACTGAAAAGCTGTCTTTGCTTTTCTGTTTTGTCACGAAATGTCTGTTATATTTAATAATCTTCGTTACAGGCACTTACAGTGCTGTACTTTATAACATATCATCTACCGAGTTAGGATTATTCCTTCACAACTTTGAAAGAAGAATCGTCTGATACATTGGTAAGTACATGAATTCTTGTCTGAACATTTGAAACTTTGTTTGATGTCCTACTTCCCAAATAGTTTACTTTGAGGCCAACGTTGCGATCTCCTTAGACAAGCCTTGGATAATATATATAGAGTTGATCTCATTACACAGTGAAAACTGTTGCTTTCTTCTAATATAACGATAAATCCCAGCTGAAAACCAGGAAATACTGAATGAACCAGATAAGCAATTACCTCGTCTTTATCTTAAATACCAAAACACAAAAATATAATGTTATGTTTCGAATATTCCTGTTTATAACGTGCTTGCTCCTTTATATATTAGTCACCACACGAAAATCGGGTCAAATCACGAATCAATATAATAGTGACATCCAATAAAGTAAGGACGTACTTATGTTTCAGTTGTTACTTTAAAATTAGCAATTGTCTTTAACAATGACAAATAGACAGAGGATATTTCCGGGATCCCTACTATAGTAATATTCTCGTTGTCCTTATCATCCTCGACTAACTAAGCGATCAATGTAACGGTATTATTTAAGTACAGCTTTAAAAGGCTTTCTGTGTAGATTTTCCCTTCTTTTTGTTTTACTGGAGACAGGGACTTGACCGGTGACTTCAGTAACACACATCGCAAGACCGATGTAAGAAAAGTTAGTATTCATTTAATAACAACGAAACAGTTAATTTTGAACTTAAATATTCACATCGCGCTGTTATCCAACTTGTGGAATTTGCTATGTGGAGTTGATATACCAGCATTAACCTTTAATGTTCGCTCTGTCTAGTATGATAATTTCAAGTTTCTCTTCCCTCCAAACAAACAATACAAAGAGTCAATTTTCCCTCAGTCTGTAGTATATAATGTAACATTTTTATGGCAACAAATTGATCGGCAACACATGGAAGACGTAAACCCTAGTTGGATCCTTCCTAACAACAGCATATCAGCGATGAAGTAATGTAAACGCCCCAATATTTAACACAGCGCCGAAGATTCATGAACTTACATAACTTCCATTACATACATAAAGCCGAAGGTTGGAAAGTTTACATCATCATATCGATGTGCTAACCATTAAAAGTTATGTGACGTGTATGGTTGGCACAGTGTACAAAATTTGGAAATTTATGCGGACATATATTCGATTCAATGCTCACATAAATTCGATTTTATGCAGACATAAATTCCATTTAATGCAGACATTAATGCTGAGCCAATCAGGAGGCAGATTTATATATGTCTACAGAAAACGGATTTAATGTGGGCATAAATTCGAATTCATACACACATAATCGAATTACATTATATGTTTGTGGTATAGAAGTACGGTGGAGCACGTTACATAATCCTCCGTGGTTGGTAAGGTTTGTTACTGTGCAGCATGCTTACACATAACAATGTAGATATCAGTACATACCCACGCCAGTCCACGCATTTATTTTTCGTTGAAACTGTTTAAGCTTATTGCATACGCATGACGATCAAAACTATTTTATGTACTGCATATATGAAACAGTAGGATATTATTATTCAGTTTTGTGGTAAAGTGCCCCGTGATAGGCCACCTAATATGAATAATGCCTTACCAATGAACGTTCAGAAGTTAAAGGTCGAATAAAGCGTAAGGTTACTTTTGTAATGAACTCAATGCAAAACAAATTGAATCAAAATGCGACCTACCTACGTTTAGGTGATGATCTCATTACATAGTTACGATTGACGACTGAGTTCAAAACTCAAATGCTAAAAGGACAAATGATGTTTGTTCAATGCGGAGTTCATTATGAGGGGTGTGAATGTTTCACATTGATCATTATCGTTTACGTAAATAATTTATGAATGTTCCATCTATTGACCTCTTGTTTAAGACATTTTCTTCGTTCCACAATAAATTGGAAACTTTATTCGCAAATGCATTCCCTGCATACTAGCAAAAATTTCATAAGACTAAAAGAGTATAGAATAGTGTGAATTAATTACAGAGCAAGTGAAGAGAAAGACATGGAAGCATGATCTATCTGGATAATTAGGTCAAGACTTTGGGCTTATTTCATTCCTTGGGCAAGACTTTGCTGTGTCGTACACGGTTAATATATCAGATTGTCCAAATCTGTAGTTTGAATCAATTTGCTCTCAGGTCCTACATTTTTTTTCATATTCTTAACATCCAAGGGTTGTTAGACGTTAAGAGATGCATCAATATGGTATGTTTATTTCTATATATTCTCTAGGTAGCTCATAATGGAGGAAAAGCTCGTGAAATCCGTAACAGACGAACTTAACTGTAGTATCTGTATGAACCGTTTTCGTGTACCGAAGATGTTGGACTGCATACATACCTTCTGTGAAAGTTGCTTGGAGGGTTACGTTAAGAAGTTAAATGGGAAAGAGCTTACTTGCCCAATGTGCAGAAAACCGTGCTCACTGCCAGCTGGAGTTCAAGGTCTGCAGACAAACATATACTTGGTAAACATGTGTGACAACATAGACTTGTATGAGAAGCTAAAATCATCAAAACTTGCTTCAAAACTGTGTGAAAGTTGTAAAAAGAATACTACGGTGACGGCCTTTTGTATTGATTGTAAGTACGCTATTTGCAAGACTTGTGAGGAACAACACACTCTATTTCCAGCCCTTCAATCCCATGCGATTGAACGACTTGATAATTTGGACCAAAGGAAACTGCAGATAGTCCAAAAGAGTGCAATGGTTCCAACTTGTGATCTTCACGTTCCCGAGAAACTGCGCTTCTACTGTAAGACGTGCTCTAAACTGATTTGCAGGGAGTGTACGGTGATACAACACCCAAAACCTGATCACATGTGCGTAGAAGCCTCCAGTCAATTTGTAGAAGTTAAGGAGAGATTATCAAACCTTTTGAGAGAAACTCTCCAACAAGAACGAGTTGTCTCTAAGTTTGTGACATATGCAAAGTCAGGGGAAAGTGTAATCAAAATGGAATCTAATACAATGCTTAAAGTAATACAAGACAGGTATCAGAAGGTGAAGTCAGAAATTGAAAGTCAATTAAATAAAGAATTAGAAGAAGCTGAAAAAGCTGTAAAACAACACCAAGCTAGCAAAGAATCCAGGATAAACAAATCTCTCAAACTTGCTGATAATTGGATGAAAAGAATGAAGAGCACGAAAGATACAACACAAAAAGTTATTCGGGAAAATAATATGTGGGAGTTATTAAGCTTGTCTAATAACTTAATTGGTTCATTCAGTACATTGCAAGATGATAAGAGCACCTTTCGATGGAATAGCTCTGATCTTAAAATTGAAATGCTCTTTTCCCCAGAAGATATCCCCAGTGTTAAACTTGGTCAATGTTTCAGTAAAAATGATCCAAACAGTGTCATATGTGAGAATAGTGGTAACTTTTATAAATTCCACTTTAATCAAAAAACGTCTACCATAAGTAGAACGAAACTAACATACAACAAGAGAAGTCCTGTTCCATTTTATGAACAGGAACTACCACCAATTTCCCTGCGAATTAAAACATGTGGTGGGCAACTAAGATTCAATGCAACCATCAGTGATCGTTATAACATTTTAGCTATTCAAGAATGGCTGTTAGTAGTTGAATTGACATCAAATGTATGTCGTGGCGTCTTCACATTCAATGACAAAGCGATGATTTCATCTCTTGCTGCATATGGCTATCATCTTTTTATTGTATTTGATGATAATGCGAACAATATTTTCTCCTTTCCTAACTTCTCTCGTTACTTTGGTCAACATCGGCAGCACGAACAAAACAATATCTTAGATTTAGGTTTACCTTGTCAAGATTTGAGCCGAGAATTAATCCGATACGAACTTCCTGACAATATAAACGATATTAAAGTTTTAGACAGTAACGACGTTATCGTAAGCTCTGAAAATTCCATTTATCGATACAATCTTGGTACCAAGACGCTAACTACAGTTAATATCAAAACACCATTACTCAGAAAGGCAAAGTGGTTGTTCATTTTGAAGGTAAAATATGCGTCAAACTTACCAAATAGTTCACGAGGTGTACCTTTAATGATGTCACATGGTGAATTTGGAATTGCGACAAGGCAAAAAAACTGTACTTGCTTCATATTGTGGAACATAGAGGAGTATACGAATACGGCGAGTAGTACTGACGCCCAACTATGTATTACCAAATACGACTCATCAAAAGAGCAACATGTTCAAACTTGGCCACTATCAGCTGAAGTAGGTCTTCCTCGAGCATGTTATTGGGATCAAAACTACAATACCCTTGTAGTATGCAATGCTTTGGGTAAATGTTTTAGTTTACAAATATGACCAATAGGCCTTACTTGGATACCAAACGTAGCAACAACTGTCCAATGTTTGTATCAAAGGAATCATCTACATAATCCGCAGTCACATGTATAGGTGACAAAACAACTCAAATGGCATGGGCAGTACTTTATATTCAAATACGGCAGGCGCATCCTTTCACGCATCGAAAGTTAGATAGATAGATGTCAATGTATTAGGCAAAATTTCAATTGAACGGATTATATTGACCTCCCCCCTCCCCCTTTGTGCTTCATTGTTTTCACACTGAGCAGATGTATATCTTGTTGTAATTGATCTAATCTCTTTTATCCTACAATTAAGTGGCTTTTTATTCCTTCCGGAGGCGAAAGGGATATATGCGATGGGGATTGCGTGTGCTTGTGTATGTGACGTTTGCTTGTAAACACCGTAACTTAAAAGTTTCATGGTGGACTAACTTCATACTTTTTATCTAGATCCGTGTTATTAAATAGAAGATCCCTTTTTCTCTCAAGGTCAAAAATTATTTGAGCTCAAAAGAGGCCAAACTCTGAAACCTCTGGAAACAGGATCAAAAAGTCAACAAGTATATCTTTGTGAAACTTAATACCTAGCATGTAGATCTAGGTTGGTAAATGCAAAAACCATATCGAAATTGGTAGAGGTCAAAGGTCACATAATGCAACATGCCCTAAAGTCTGTAATATTTGTAAACATGCTAACTCACAAATTAAAGTTTCAATTAATCTTTGATTTCTCCGATGTTACGACTTCCTGTTGGTGAACAGTTTGGTCAATGTCAGTTCAGTTTAGTTTTGTAAAAGGCCATTCGATTGTAAGTTATTTTCAACAATACATTAAGTCATCCAGGAAATGAATCAATGAATCAAAGTGCTTTAAACACACACAAGTGACCCTTATCGGTGTTCACACTCTGAGCTTCAAGGTGTCAGGTAGCTCAAATGGATATTGAACTTACGCTCATTTATAACAGATGACTTTGGGTTTGGAAGTAAGTTGTTAAACATTTCACTTGCAGCATATGAACATTCATGTAACTTTCATTCATTACTTATAATTATTAAAAGGATGGTTGGTAGTTGGGTTGATTTGTAGCTCAAAATTGGTAAAAGATACATGTATGTATCTATTATTTTATGTCACATAAGATGTCTGTTCCCTTTGGATATTGATACATTTTGGAATAAAAAATGCTGTACTGTAGAATAATTACAAGGTAATCAATTCGTTGATGCCCTCAAGTGAGTGCTGCAAATAAGAAATGAACATTTCTGATCGTTTCTGGTGCTCATTTAATTCCTGGAAAAAAATATTACTTGCTCTATACATTAGTCACATAATTATGCGGCATTTTGAGCAAACTATATTGCAAGCAATCACAAAGCCAACTGTCTTCTGGTTTCTTTTCAAGAAGAATCTATATGAGACGGTGCTGAGACATGTCTAGGTCTAAGTATGTTTATGTGTGCACGTATACGTGAATGTAAAGGGCTTGGTTTGTAAACACTTACTCTAAAAGTACACTGTTAATGAACTTCATATTGATATCTTTGGAGCCCAAGTTCACTATTCTTTTCTGTTAGAGCCAATAGTCTCGTGCGGATAGCATAAGTCAAAGTTTTAAAACATTTTAATACCGTAACTTCAAAAAATCAAGAACCCTGTTGTTTTCTTTGACGGTCAAAGTTCATGTCATGTCAAGAGAAACCATGAAGCCTTACACACATCTTCATATGAGTGCAAGACAATCGCTGCTCATGTGAATTCAGAAATGATCAAAACCTGAAATCTTGTCTATAGTGTTACATTGGGTTGATTCAAACATGTTTGAGGATTCAACAAATTACAGGCAAGATATTTCGTACACCAGTTTAACAACTGTTGAGTTTATGCAGTGTTTCAATATCCTATTTTTAATTCCTTCCTTCCTTTAATTACTTTCATTGTAGAGTAATGTCATGCCTAAAGAACAAATGAACATGCAGGTTTTTGAAAACTATCTGTCAGAAATACTACGAAAGTGAAAGTAACTACATATGTTAGTTATTATGCGATATGGGTGACGGCACGTTAGTAAAGTTAACTATTAGTAGTTTGTAGTTTTGAATTTGTACAATTTCATTGACTTTATTCTTCTGTATGAATTTGTATTACTTTCGGCTCTTTATCTGACGCCATTTGTGAACAGTCTAAAACGTTTGTAAAGATCAGCGTGAATGACAAATGTGTTTCCGTGTGGAAGAACTACAGGAATGTATAGTTGCACCATGAACTGAAAACTGAGTCATCAAAGAGCTTGGCGAAGTTTCGACTAAGAGAGTTGGACGTAGTGTGCACGGTTAAAACAGGTTTTAAAGAGCTTGATTAAGTGTTATTGAAATATGACCCATGTATCCGTGTTATGAGATTTGCTGTAAATAAAGCAGTCTTTTGGTATTTGACCGGAGTTATGTGTTTTATTCCTCGAGAAAGTTGTTACGTTAACAGGCGGTGTATACTTAACCCTTTTGATCATATACACTTACCTATTGCTTGTATCAAAAATTATAGTTTACATATAAAAATTTAAACTAAACGTGAAGTTACCACCAGGTTGCTAAGGTAATATGCATCATTTTCTTATGAAAGATATGTTCATATCTGAACGTTCTTCTTATATGACACGGCTTTAATGTACTAAAGTAAATCAATTAATCAACGGATTTCGTGTTTCAAAATGGCCGCAAGACAATAGCTGCTTCCTCTTTTTACCAATGCTTCTTACTGTTTGCATGTTCTACTCTACGTTAATAGATGCAAAGAATACATCATTTTGTTTTTGAATCTTTTTGGTTGCTTTTTATTTTCATCAATACAATCATAAAACTTATCATCAATGATACAATGTTCATCAGACCAAACATAGATATCTGAAAAATATCATAAAGCAGTTTCCATAAGACGACCACATTAACGTCCCTACTTGAAAAAATAACTGAAAAATTTGTCATTCTTTCTTCGCTACATTTATTCGGCAGAAAAGAACGATATAACAAAGCACGTCACAATTAATAGTCTGTTTGCATAAAGGTTGCGGGTTGGCGTGATTTATCATATTAGTTCCAAAATCGAATTTAAACATTGCATAGCCACAGTGAGTTTGGTGAACTGGCTGCAGAAGAAGTCTAGTCGGTTTCCCTGCAGCAAACAGGTAACGATGGAATCGTTAAGCTCTCTGTAGCAACCAGTAATTCATACTTCATCTAAACAGTACACCAGAATTTGGCTGTATTTGCAAATAATTTGTCAAATTTGTCCATTTTCTTTGATGAAACATTTGATTGAAAATACCAAAATTAAAATGATTGTAACTTACAAAACCTTGTAACTATTGGTAAAAATCAAGATAGTTTCTCTACACTATATACCAGGCTCATATCATCCATAGAAATGTCCAGTCAGTACCAGACAAAAAATAAGGGGAACATGTTGTTTTGATTTGCAGTCAGTTTCTAAGAATATAATCCCCACGAGTCCCCCACGAGCCGTCTCGTGATATAACAAAAATTATAACGCAAAAAAGCGCTGTGCGAAATTCTTCTTATTTAATGATAATTCCGAATTTATTCAATACAACTTCTGTTACACAATTCAGTTCGTTTTAAATGTAAAGATTTCAACATCAGAAATGACCATTGCAAAGACCATGACTGTTCTTAATATTCCAGATTCTCTCTCTAGTCAATACTCTCCACACTTGCTGACAGTCAAGTATAGAATCTTTTTTAAGATATCTGTATTGGTACAATATTGTTTGTCCGGTAACGCCTACGTGTACCTGATTAATTGTATTGTTTGCCATGCCCCTACCCGATTACAACGCTCCAACGTTTACCACATGCTTCGTATCCCTAGGTGTAAAACTGAAATGGGTAAAATACGCTTTGAATATTGAAGCCCCTACAATTGAAACTCGCTTTCCTTAGACACTCGTGGTATCACAGATTTAGCTAACTTTAAATCTAGCCTATGTTCTATCTAGCCTGTTCATATTTAGCTATACCTGTCTTTCTTAACTTATCAGAAAACAATTTCACGGATTTTGTTAAGACCAATTCACCCTTAATTCCCAATTGCTCAGTCATTACCTGTATTGCTTGATTTGCCTTGTGTCAAGCAAAGTGGACACTTGATTGAAATTAGATTACTTGTATAATCCACCCCTGCTTCTCTGACTCTATCGTAGACTATATATCCCTATATAGAACCCATTGGTTATTTTAGTCATTACTTTATACAAAGTACGCACTGTATTGATTGTGAACATATAAGCTCCAAAGAGACATCTTTGACTACTGATATTTCGGGCGATGCGCGCCTGCCACTAATTCATGACGTAGTCCAGGTTTCCTAATTATTGGCTGATCAGTGGTATAGAGGAGGGGAAAGCTTTACAAAGACATAGTTGGGTTGGTGGTTGATCGACGTATAAATCATTCTCAACGGGGTAACACATGCAAGTTATTGATCACTGTGTTGTAATTTCATCGGCTTCTGCTCTCCATCGATATATGAAGCAAAATGTTCATCTGTGATATAAATAAACACAGTGACCTACCATGCATGGAAGCACATGGCATCTTCTCCCCACTGGTGGTGGTGGTGTGTGTGTGGGGGGCGGGGTGCTTTCTCTGCTCTGCCGACTGAAGCCACATTAAATGAATGGTGTTGTAGGACGAAGGTTTGGTGGAGGCTGGAGGTGTGGGTGGATGGATGGGGAGGGGGATGAGAAAGTGGATAAAGCAAATCCCTCTCGGGTTTATAAAATGCAGTGCGGCGTGCTATAAAGACAAAGAGGACTCTTTGGAATGTCCCAACGAAGATGTTATAGTTGTTAGACACTTCCAGCTCACTGGATGGCGGCAACATTATTACTTAACGGTATTGCGGTTTTCAACAATTTTAAAAGACCTTTCGAAGATTACTCAAGATGAGATAGTTATCGTTCGAAGTAAGACATACTTAGAAAAAAATCATCATGTGACGGTCAACAAGGAGAATGATAAAGGAAAACTGAGTCGATCCTCAACTCCATTCGCTCGCCTGATAACTTCCCAAAACACCAGAGAGGCCCGTATAGAACCAATTCGAACCCCCGGGGCGATTATATCAAATGATCTCCTCAATAACTTTATCAGTCTGTTGGCTGTATTCCCCTGATCCGCCCTCACACACACACACATACACACCCACGCACACACTCTCCGCCAGCATGACTGCGTAGGTTACGATCACTATCGAAAACAAAAGTGGTTGCATTCGTTCGTTGCTGAGTTTAACTATATTTATGGAGACAAAGTTTTCTACATAAACCTTATGAAACAGAGAATACAGGCAGAAGTATCTACTCATAAACTGCTGAAAAACTGATACACGAATAATATAAAAATACTCATTGTGTTACTTCTATATTTAAGCTTAAGCTGAAAAATTACATAACCGTCAATGTTATTTTCTATATATGACAATTTTAACCTTGACGTTATCCACTAACACTGCTAAAGCATTATCCTAAAACTCTAGCATTCAAACAGTCGGTCGTGACACTTTTAAGGGTTGTCAAAACTATTTATTGTAGTATAGAGTCGCCACAACATTCTAAAGAAATATCCGAATATATATGTGTAGGCAAACTGGAATATCTTAAACATATGTTAGTAAAAAAGTTGCAAATTGTAACCTCATTTGCAACCCAGCACGCTTATTCGTAGAATAAGTCTCCAATGTCGGGTAACCAAGGTGATATAGGTGAAAATGTGGGAAAACGGAGGTGGGCGGGGGTGAGGAGGAGGAGAATACCAATATCGTAAAATATGAGTACTAGGCGCCAAACACGGTCTTCTGCAAGTTATTTATAAACATTCAGCAATTAAAAGTATTCTGATAACTCTGAGTGAGTTTATTCTGAATGGACGCTGTTCTACTGAATGTTGACATGTTCATGATACGAAGTCGATCTAACTATAGTATCTGCAATCCAACTCTGGAACGACAAACAAGAATCCATCCCATAAAACCATTGTACGTTCCCTTGCATGCTTCATGTGCTTTGTTCTCCTTTTCCACTCCCACTCTCTGACCTTAGCGACTTCTTTTTCACTATTTGTTGTTCTCCATGTTTGACATTGGTATAGTCAGACGATTACGTGTCGTCGTCGTTGTGGAGCGGACAGTCCAGTCACTCTTGACCGACTGAGGACGTACTTTGGCTCGAAGTCGATGACGAACCTTTAAAATTACCAGATATATAAAGAAATAGATATATGTAAAAGTGCATTTGTGGCACATACGCTATTTTTCTGTAGCAGAAGCTCCTGTCGGAAGTGTTAAAACGACCAATCAGTGAGAAGTCTGCAGCAAAATACCAATACTACTTTTTACAGGTTTGCGCTAGTTTGGTGAGATGAAGGCGTATGGAAGTTATATAAGCAACTGACACATCAAAACTTCGTATAGAATATTAAAACATCATTGTTTCAACCCTAAAAGGATTATCGTTCACTTTTATTTTTTCGGGAGACTTTTTGGGGTGATTTATCCAGAATATTTCTGAACTGTTTCTCAATCTTGCCTTTTGGCTCACCTCTAGTTCTCTGGGTCTCATTATCACGTTGAAACTTGTGAGATGATACGAGAGGCAGAGCACGGTATCTTCAACTTTGATAACTGTTTCCATGTCCTCAGTTTGCCAAACTAAGTAAGTCTCCGTACTGTATAAGAAATAATCTTATTTCATACATTTAGATTTCGATAACATAAATGTTCACTTTTACGTGAGCATATGAGTTTCGTGAATTGGTTACACATTGACAACAGTTACTGCTTAAAAAAGATTGGGAGATTATTTAAGTTCAGGATTAGGCTCTGTTGTGTACGGAACAGTATGTCAGGAAAACATTAGCATGCCATCTATATTAAAAATCAATGTTCCTTTTTAATATCAGTATGCCAGTAATACTATTAACATGATACAAATCAATACAAGCTTGGATGAACTTCATACCATAATCAAAGTGTGCAATATGGCAGTAAACGAATTGATTTCTTTGAAGGTCAATACAGGTCCAAATCTGAAAATCTTTAAACATGATAACTCCAAAAGCTTGGATGAAGTACATCATTTGTATGAACAGTAGTTCCACTTCAATGTGTGCAATAACATTATTAATTACTGGCGCACGGAGCAAAGAAATAGTCTCACTGGCAAATTCCGCTTTTGTATAAGTATAGTTATTCAATCTGTGTTCAAATAAAATAAAGAGAAACAATCAAGAAAATCATTTAAGAAGAGCGCCATCATTTTGCAAACTTGCCAAGCCTTAAATGTATCATCGAGCTTGTACTAGGGAGTTGTACAACCCCCTGCTTATACACTAAGCCTAGCTACACACAATCCAGCTTACTCTACATCCAGAAAAAAATGACTAATCTGACCTTCACAGGGCTCGCCAAACCAAAGAATATTGACAAAAAACAATACACAAACACACACGCACGACCCCCGGCCGGAACAGTCAAAGTAAACACCTGCCCAAACCCATAAATACGGCCGGGTAGACAAAGTTGTCGAGTATACTCAAATGAATCAGCACGTAGCCTATACACTGCTTACTGTTAGGCCCGCAAAACATAAACCCTAAAGACATGGTAGAACTTATAAGAAATTATACGTGAACATTAAATAAGAATACCCACTTCTTTGGCGGAATCAACCAGCATTTCTCAAAAACTTGATCACTTTGGTATTCAATGTCAATACATGCGAAATAACAACAAACTGGTTAGCAGTGAATACGATCGAACAGGTTAGCTATAACTACTTCTCGTTTCCAAGAAGTCCCGACAGAGCGCTCCCTTGGGAAGCCGATCGATACAACGAAACAATTACTCTGGAGATCAAAGATAATTGGAGGTCAATAGAAGTCAAACTCTTAAAGCCTCTGAAATGATAAAGCTATCACTTGAAATTTAAAATAGTTATGTATCCACATTGAATCCGCAGAATCCTATTGTCTTGAGCTCAGATGTGATATCAGCAACTTTGGTTCAAAACTGGAATATCCTCATGTGAAGTGACATGGTCAGTTCAATTCATTAGGCCATTGGGCTATATGTTTCATGTTCATTTTAGGCTCGAATAAATTTGAGTCTAGAGGTGGTTGATTGTCTAGCCACTTAACCAAGCATTTAAAAGCTCCATACTTTCACAGGCATCTGGGGGTTCATTCAGCACATTGACTCCACATGTTTTCATGGTCATCAATATTTATACTCATCCCAGGAGTTGTAGAGAAGGTTTTTAGCTCAAACCAGTTAGGCTGGCTTAAGCTTTTATGATCTGCCACAGTCTATACAGTAGCTATCTATCCATCCATCCAACCATCAATCATGTCTGTTCACAATTGCTCTGGAACACTCATTCTTTAATGGATTTAAATGAAACTTGGACACAATGTTTGATGGATGCTGGGCTACTTTTGACTACATAGAAGTGAAGGTGAAAGGTCATTTAGGGGTAACTACAGGACATTGAAAACCTTCAAAATGTATCTCCTCTTTCCCAGAGAAGCAAATGTTCTTGAAAGTTAATTAACGATGCCGTACCAAATAATGTTAGGAACATTGGAATGCACATGATCGGTGGTACCTCTTTGTCAGAGAGGACTGTGTGAGTGTCAGTAAAATGAACACTAACATGAAGTTGAAATTTGTAAATGACAGTGAAACCAGTTGGTATGTGTGTGCAGCCGTGCAGGTGCATCTTTCATTAAGCTTATATGTTTAATATGCAATCTACGAATAATGATGGTATAATGATGATATGGAAACACCCTAGGTGCGCCTGTAGCAACGGTACAATATATCTGGCACCAACCTAGGTGGGAAACTCTAACTTGTTTTTGTTGATGTTTTACATACTGCAACAATACGATTTACGTATTCATATGTGTATGTGTAGGTGGATTGGTTGTTTTGTGGAAGGGGACTGATTTGGCTATCATTAGCGTGAAGTTTTGTATTGCTTCTTTATTTTTTTTCTTTCTTGTGTTTTCCACTCAAGGTGTTTTTCAATTGTTACGCTCTAACAAATTTGAGTTTGTTTCCATTCAAGTTGAATCTATCACTGAACAATGAGTTTACATGTTCAGTGATGTTCAATTGAGTCAAGGCGATCGCGATGTCCGCTACGCTCACATTTCTTCTGCTTTATCCTTGGTGAGTCATTCATGTCCCACACCTCACGTTTTCAATTGGGAGTGACGTCTCTCAAATTGCAGCTTACTGTTTGCATATGTATTATTCAAAACAAAAGTGAAAACATTGTTGCTCATATTAAAAGAACATAACTTGTCCTAAATAAAATGCACACTGGTATCTTTAATACATCGTTTCTTACATTAGAGTCCTTACATAGTAGAAAGGGAAGCAGACCATCGGTCTTGAAGAATGTTCAGAACGTAAATCACGAGCATAGGTGACGTTTTAATATATATCTACTGAATGTTTCACAAAATTACTTATGTTATTTCTTTACTTTCCTTTTTTAAATTAAAAGTTAGAAAAGGGTCAAGTGAAAGAGAGGTGTTGGAAACAGATTACTTCCTTTCTATTTAGTAAACTGTAAACTAAATGATTTTGTAATCAATTAAATATAAAGACCTAGGATCGGTTCAATACTATGTTCGTCTTATGATGAATTATTTTCATAAGGAGGTTGCCGATGTTTGAATTTTAGCAATTATTATATCAAAACATTCTCTTAGTTTACGTTTGTATTAAAAAAGCTTCCTATACATAAAGGTCACCCTTTGTTCACCAATGTCAAGTATAATCGACCATCGATCACCTCAATGGTTACCCAGTAAGATAAAGGTCAATTTGATAAAACAATATACTTCTCATTTGTGAGATAATTAAAACTCTTCAAGAAAGTTCGCTCTAAAAATTAACTACCTAGATAGCAAACTATTCAAGAGTCAATCGGATCTTAAGTTATTTACCATAAGAAAGGGTATACAGTTAATAGTTCTAAAAACAAACATGACATCCGGAAGACTACTTAAAAGCGTTTTTTTTTTTAAGTTTCCTGTATTAACTTATCCATGTTAGCCCCCTGAGACATATCTTTTTATTATACGTTATGATTGTTTATTTTCAGGAATGCAAAATCAATTTCGATTGCAATAATAAAATGATCTTTGGTCACTGCAGAAGCCAGACAGATCTCACTCCTGATAATATAGCTAATTATACTCAACAAACTTGATCAACCGATTCACACAGGGATAACAGTAACTACTCTGACTCTAAAAGTTTGTACCACATTAAACACTGGATCGTGCTTATAATTCGTTTGCATCGGTAGTAGGTGCTATTTTGATGACAGTAAGAACTGAAGATATGTGTAATCCAACAAATTCATGAAACTGGATTTGTTGGGGTTACACAACGAGTAAAAGTTAAGTTTAAGTAGCTTAACATTAACACTATTATGAGTGCAGACGAGAACAAGATCGAACACGGACTATTTGTCTGTTCATCACAATGGCACTTTCAATATCTCCCGTTAAACTCCCTCTA
Source organism: Apostichopus parvimensis (assembly GCA_000934455.1). Taxonomy (NCBI): domain Eukaryota; kingdom Metazoa; phylum Echinodermata; class Holothuroidea; order Aspidochirotida; family Stichopodidae; genus Apostichopus; species Apostichopus parvimensis. The sequence goes on from KN882923.1 coordinate 23,182, forward strand.
TCAATGCGAACATGTGATGTCTTTGTTATCGTTTTGAAGCTTACTTCCTTATACGCAAAAAATAGTATATCGGGGTTTTCCAACCAGTACGGATGCCGCTATGTTTACCCTAATGCTAATATTTCAGCAAATATTAATGTTAAACCGGACCTCCAAATAATATTAAATTACGTTTCAAGCCATTTTTCATGCGATAAGGTTTTTAAGTACACACATTGCCTAAAATTGTTTATTAAGAGTGAAAAGGGGGTACTAGCATTTTATCTCCAGAGAATGGCATTTACAATGCTCTGTAAATTAATTCGTGAAACAAAGTCCATCTAGTCATTTACATCGGCTGTGCTTTAAAATAATTGTCGATCCAGTTAAAATTTGCAGTTCGGAATTGGTGAAATAACAAGGCCATGTACAACTAAACAGACCTCCAGGAGAGCATGGTTTGTTTCTAGTGAAGTCAGACAGATTTGCGGAAAGAAGGTAAGGAGAGTATTCTAAATCTAAGCTAGAGCTAAGCTAAGTGTAACTGTTATATCACTGTATGGTATTGTGTATTACTTCATGCTGTTATGTTTAGAGTCTTCACGGTTATCGTTAGTTTGTGATTGGTAATAGATATTTGCCCTCAAATCTTGAGGGGGATTAAAATTTTTAGTAAGCAAGCTACTGTATCACCCGCAAAAAATATGACATATACTTGTATTTCCGTACTGTAAAATTGAATTTAGAGTTTTCAAATATACACTTTTACATATAATAATACATGCATGTTCTGTGGAAGGGTTTCCTTAATTTTCATTGAACACTTTTTACTGGCGTTGCTCCAAATTAATCCTATCGTATACATTGGGGTGGGGGAGGGAGGAGGATTTCATATGGAATGATATAATCATGTTTATACTCGAAAAGTTTGGACTGATTGTCCTTCTAATTGTGGAAGCAGCACTGCGATCACAACGCTGTAAAATGCAACACTCTATGACTGTATTACCTTGTTGTGTTTGCAGTTGTGCAGTAATATAGATTGCATAAACGTCATTTGCCTTGGAACAATGTATTACAAAATGATTCAACATCACTTTTGGCAAAAACAGTAATATTCGGGAGGGTGATAGTCAAATCAGGAAACCTTGGGTTATCTACAACAGGATATGTGAACAGAAAGGTATGAGACATGAGGTATTGTAGTTACTTGGTCATTGCACATTATTAAAGCTGTCTTAGTGGCAATAGCAACGTTTGCCATGGTAACATTTATTCCTGAGTAATGAGTGTCATGAGTCAACCATGATAGGGTGACTGAGAGTGATTGACTATCTTTAACTGGGAGAGAAGTTCAAAGCTGTCCGTGTGTTTCTATGATGTGGGTGTTTGTGTGTGTAAGCCTGAACATTGGCTTCAAAATTTGGGTAAGTTATGACGCCATATGATCAAAGCTTTGAGGTTAAGGTAAAACGACCAAAGAACAATTTTTTTGCCACAGGGCTGGTGGATAAGATTATTAGGTATGCGCCTTGACATGGTTTGTCGTGAACGCGCGACTTATGACATCATAGAGTCAAGATCAAAGATCAACTATCTATTATTAATAAATAAAAGAACGTGTTACTGTCTTCTTTAATTCTGAAAGAAACTAATGTTTTTATCTTTTTTGGAGGTCAAATGTTTTCTATTGGCCTGTTTTATTTAGCAGGAAGCGTTACCAAGATGCTTGTATAAGATTTGTAGAGGTGATTTTGAAGGCACATATATGTAACGTTGCTAGAAAACGAAAATAAACGCAGTAAATTCATTCTTAATAAAGTATAACAAAATCAACATGACAGTTGAGGAAAAGCCATGGGTGTGAACAAAATATGATTATTCCTTGTACAAGTAAGTACGCAAAGAGCATTAGTTAGAGTTCACATTTATTGCTATTTAAGTAACATTACGTCAAACACTATTATGAGTACAGAAGAGTACATGAACGAACACCGACTAAATGTCTGTACATCACACTTATTATCCCCAGTCTTTTCGACTTCGATACTTTAAATGGTCACCAAAGCATCAAATATGTATTCAATTGACCCATGACCCTCCATAACTCTTTATGATAATCATTCCGCGTATTCCCTGCCGCACTACACACAGTTACTTATAGACCGGGAGCCCAGATGGTTTGGTTAGCTGGGAAGGTAACCAATTGCCTTGTACATCACAATGTATGATTGTTCAGTGACTGTATACTTGTATACTATATACTTGTATAATTGCTTACTTCTATATACTGTATAATTGCAAATTTGTATAGGCCTGCTGTATATTGTACCGTACACACTGAAATCAATAAGAAATAAATTATTCCGTTAACCTCCCACTTTCGATGCGAACATGTAATGTCTTTGTTATCTTTTTGAGGCTTACTTCCTCATACGTAATAATAGTATATCGGGTTTTTCCAACCAGTACGGATGCCGCTATTTATTTCCTAATGGTAATATTTCAACAAATATTAAGGTAAAACCAGAGCTTCTAATAATATTGGATTACGTTTCAAGTCATATGTGCTGCAAATAGGGTTTTCTAACTGCACTCCTTGCCTGGAGTCGTTTATTAAGAGTGAAAAAGGTATACTAGCTTTTTATATTCAGAGAAGGGCATTTACAATGCTCTGTATATTTATTCGTGAGAAAAGTCTAACAAGTCATTTACATCGGCTGTTCTTTAAAAAATTATTAATCCAGTTTAAAGGTTTTTCCTTTACACTCCCACTTTCGATGCGAACATGTGATGGCTTTGTTATAGTTTGGAAGCTTACTTCCTCATACGCAATAATAGTTTATCGGGATTTCTCCGACCAGTACGGATGCCGATATGTATATCCTAATTTAATATTTAAGCAAATATTAATGTCAAACCAGACCTTCAAATAATATTGAATACCGTTTCAAGCCATTTGTCCTGCGATAAGGTGTTTAAGTACACCCATTTGCCCGAAATTGTTTATTAAGAGTGAAAAAGAGGAAACTAGCTTTTTATATTCAGAGAATGGCATTTACAATGCTCTGTATATTCATTCGTGAGAAAAGTCTAACAAGTCATTTACATCGGCTGTTCTTTAAAAAATTATTGATCAAGGTCAAAGGTTTTTCCGTTACCCTTCCACTTTCGATGCGAACATGTGATGTCTTTGTTATATTTTTGAAGCTTACTTCCTCATACGCAATAATTGTATATCGGGTTTTCTCCAACCAGTACGGATGTCGCTATGTATATCCTTATTTAATATTTTAGCAAATATTAATGTCAAACCAGACCTTCAAATAATATTGAATAACGTTTCAAGCCATTTGTCCTGCGATAAGGTGTTTAAGTACACCCATTTGCCCGAAATTGTTTATTGAGAGTGAAAAAGGGGATACTAGCGTTTTATATTCAGAGAAGGGCATTTACAATGCTATGTATATTCATTCGTGAGAAAAGTCTAACAAGTCATTTACATCGGCTGTTCTTTAAAAAATTATTGATCCAGGTCAAAGGTATTTCCGTTACCCTTCCACTTTCGATGCGCACATGTGATGTCTTCGTTATATTTTTGAAGCTTACTTCCTCATACGCAATAATAGTATATCGGGTTTTTTCCAACCAGTACGAATGCCGCTATGTATATCCTAATTTAATATTTTAGCAAATATTAATGTCAAACCAGACCTTCAAATAATATTGAATAACGTTTCAAGCCATTTGTCCTGCGATAAGGTGTTTTAGTACACCCATTGCCTGAAATTGTTTATTGAGAGTGAAAAAGGGGATACTAGCTTTTTATATTCAGAGAAGGGCATTTACAATGCTATGCATATTCATTCGTGAGAAAAGTCTAACAAGTCATTTACATCGGCTGTTCTTTAAAAAATTATAAATCCAGGTTAAAGGTTTTTCCGTTACCTTCCCACTTTCAATGCGAACATGTGATGTCTTTATTATATTTTGGAAGCTTACTTCCTTATACGCAGAAAATAGTGTATCGGGTTTTCCATCAACTACGGATGCCGCTATTTATTTCCTAATGGTAATATTTCAACAAATATTAAGGTAAAACCAGACCTTCTAATAATATTGGATTACGTTTCAAGTCATATGTTCTGCAAATAAGGTTTTCTAACTGCACTCCTTGCCTGGAGTCGTTTATTAAGAGTGAAAAAGGGTATACTAGCTTTTTATATTCAGAGATGGGCATTTACAATGCTTTGTATATTTATTCGTGAGAAAAGTCTAACAAGTCATTTACATCGGCTGTTCTTTAAAAAATTATTAATCCATGTTAAAGGTGCAGTTCAGAATTGGTTAGAAAACGAGGCGATGTAAAATTAAATAGACCTCCACGAGAGCTATTTCTAGTGAAGTCAGACAGATTTGAGGAAAGAAGGTAAGGAAGAGTATTCTAAATGCGTTTAGTAAGGGTGGTTATTATATTGTTGCTTTAGGCTTTTACATTGTAGGCCTTATTGGTTCTATATATTTAATATTTAGGTTTTTATTACTATTTGCTTTGGGGTTTACATTTGTAAAGCGCTTTGAGCAGCTTTGCTGATCATGCGCTATGTAAATATTACTTATTAATATTATTATAAATCTAAGCTTATTCTAAACTAAGCGTAACTGTTATATTACTGTACGGTCTTGTGTATTAACTTCATGCTGTTATGTTTAGTCTACACAGTTATCGTTAATTAGTGATTGGTAATATATAGTTGCCCACAATCTTGGATGAGCTGACATATTTTAGTTAGCAAGCTATCACCCGCAAACAATATGACATATACTTGTACTTGTACTGGAAAATCTAATTTAGAGTTTTCAAATATACACTCTAAAATACAATATAACAGGCATGTTCTATGGAAGTATTTTGGTTAAATCTCAATGACCACTTTGATCTGGTGTTGCTCCTAAGTAATCTAAACGGAAAAATTGATTTAATATGAAATAATATATTCATGTTCATGCTAACATATTTTGGAGTGATTGTTCTTCTAATTGTGGAAGCAGCACTGCGATCGCAACGCAGTGGCATGCTACAATTTATGAAGTTATTACTTCGTTATGTTTGCAGTTGTGCAGTAATATTGACTGCATGTACGTCATTTGCAGGAGAACAATGTATTAATTCAACATAACTTGGCGTAAAACAGTAATGCTCGGTAGGGTGATAGTCAAATCAGGAAAACTTGGGTTATCTACAGCAGGATATGTCGACAGAAAGCAATGTGTCATATAAAAGTGAATGAATAAGTTTTAAAATTGTATAAATGACACATTAATGCATCTCGAATTGTATAAATATGTCAACACAACAGTTTTACAACAGTTTACAACACATTTGGAATGTGATAGCATCAGTCTCATGAAAATTCGTCTAATTCCTCAAATGAGAGAAAAGAAGAGAGAGAAGGAGATGAAGAGGGATGTAGAGAGAGATGTAGAGAGAGAGATACAAATGGGAACCTTTTGAAATGCTATCTACGTCGGCAACCTACTTAGAGTCACCCTATCGAAAATGAAACCAAGTCACCAACTTGGTTACCTATGTACAGGGGCAATTCGTATTTTAGAAATTATGATAATAAAACATTCTCCTAGTTTACGTTTATATTTAGAAAAGCTTAATCTACATAAAAGTCACCTGTTGCTCATCAATGTCAAGTATAATCGATCAGCGATCGCCTCCAGGGTTAACCAGTAAGATGGTCAATTTGATAAAACAATATATTTCTAACTTGTGGGATAATTTAAATCTCTTCAAGAAGGTTTGCTCTACAAATTAACTTACCTAGATAGCAAAGTATTCAAGATTCAAACATATCTTTAGTGGTTTACCATGAGAAAGGATGTTATACAGTTATTATTTCCAAAACAAATTTGACTACCACAAACTACTTAAAAGGTCTTTTTTTGTTGGCCAACAACACTTAATAAGCTAAAGTTTCGTGTCTAAACATATACATTTCAACACCATGAGACATATCTATTTAATATACGTTAGGATTCTTTATTTTCAGGAATGCAAAATCAATATCGATTGCAATAATAAAATGATCTTTGGTCACTGCAGAAGCCAGGCAGATCTCACCCCTGATAATATAGCTAATTATACTCCACAAACTTGATAAACCGATTCACACATAGATTCCAGTAACTACTGTTACTCTCATAGTTTTGGAACACAGTAAAAACTGTATAGTGCTAATAAATCGGTTACATCGGTAGTATGTGCTGTTGGGATTATAGTAAGAACTGAGGATGTGTGTAATCCCAACAAATTCATGAAACTGGATTGTTGGGATTATACAACGAGTACAAGTTAGAGTTTACATTTGTTTGCTATTTAAGTAGCATGACATCAACACTATTATGAGTACAGACGAGAACAAGAACAAACACGGACTAAATGTCTGTACATCACACTGTCACTTTCAATATCTCCCGTTACCCTCGCACTTTCGATGCATATATTTTGGAAGCTTACTTCCTTACACGCAGAAAATAGTATATCGGGATTTTCCAACCAGTACGGATGCCGCTATTTATTTCCTAATGTTAATATTTCAACAAATATTAAGGTAAAACCAGACCTTCAAATAATATTGGATTACGTTTCAAGTCATTTGTTCTGCGAATAAGGTTTTCGAACTGCACTCGTTGTCTGGAATTGTTTATTAGGAGTAAAAAGGGTATACTAGCTTTCTATCTTCAGAGAATGGCATTTACAATGCTCTGTTTATTCATTCGTGAGAAAATTCCATCTAGTCATTTACATCGGCTGTGCTTTAAAATAATTGTTAATCCAGTGTAAATGAATTGTTCATAATTGGTGAGGTCACACAATGCATTCTAAAACTGAGTAGACCTCCAGGAGAGCATGGCCTGTTTCTAGTGAAGTCAGAAAGATTTAAGAAAAGAAGGTAAGGAAGAGTTCCTAAATCTAAGCGGCATGATGTTATGTTTAGTCTACACGGTTTTCGTTAGTTAGTGATCGCTAATAGATATTTGCCCTAGAATCTTGGGAGAGCTTACACATGATAATATACATGCTATCACCCGCAAGAATATGATATATACTTGTATTTCCGCACTGGAAAATTCATTTAGAGTTTTCAATATAATGTAAATTCCATGTTTTGTGGAAAAGTTTCGTTAAATCTCAATGACCACTTTGAACACGTGTTGCTCCTAATTAATCAATCGGATACATTAATTTATATAGAACAATATAATAATGTTTAAACTGAAACATTTGGGAGTGATTGTCCTTCTAATTGTGGAAGCAGCACTGCGATCGCAGCGCTGTGGCATGCTTTCATTTATGACGTTATTAGCTTGTTGTGTTTGCAGTTGTGCAATATTTATAAAGCGCTGATATCATGGAACACTTCAAAAGCGCCTTGAAAGAAGAAGATTTTGAGCTGTTTCTTGTGTGTGGCAATGTCTGAGTTCATATATTGCTTGGAATTCCACAAACGAGGGCCAATTCTAGAAAATGCACGACCACCGTATGAATTGAATTTGAAGCGAGGCTTAAAATAAGAAGATTAGCATGTTGAGAGCGGAGATAACGAGTTGGCTTGAAAAAGGGGATAATATCACACAAATATTGAGCTGTTTGCCCATCCAAGGTCTTCCAAGTTAGCAAAAAGAATTTTGCAGTTCTTTCTTATTGAATTGGAAGCCAGTGAAACTGATATAGAGCTGAAGATATATTCTCAGATTTTCTCATGTTAAGAATCACTCCAGCTGCACTATTTTGGACAACATGTAGCTTATTTATTAAACGTTTGGGAAGGCCAGCTAAGACAGTATTACAACAATCAAGACGAGATGTGACAAAGAGACAAGATGTGACTAAGAATAATGTTGATTGCATATACGTCATTTGCCGGAGAACAATGTATTATGATTCAACATCACTTTTGACGAAAACTCTACTGCTCGGTAGGGTGATTGTCAAATCAGGAAACCTAGGATATGTGCACAGAAAGGTATAAGGCATGATGCAGTGTAGTTAATTGGTCATTGCACATTATTAAAGCTATCTTGGTGACCATAGCAACGGTTGCCAAGGTAACATTTAATGTTCCTGAGTGATGAGTGTCATAAGTCAACGATCATAGGGTGACTGAGAGTGATTGGATATCTTTATCTTTGAGAGGAGTATAAAGCTATGATAAGTGTTCATATGTGTAAGCCTGAACATTGGCTTCAATACTTTGGTAAGCTATGACGTCATATGATCAAACGCAGAGATCAAAGGTCAAACAAATAAGAACAACATTTTGGCACAGGGCCGGTGGATAATATTGGTAGGTATGCGCCTAGGCATAGGTTGTAGTAATTGCACGACTTATGACGTCACACGGTCAAAATCAACGATCAACTGTCAAATAACCAATAACAGCATTTGGCTATAACGCAAAGGGGTACAAATGGCGCACAATGCATTCCATGTGAATACTTCTATTTATGATTTTCTTAACGTTTTCGTTTTCTGGTTATTATTGTAACCTAGATTTGTCTATGCTTAACTGAAAGTAAAGGATCGTGGCGTACGCTAAAACAATATTTCTAAAGTAGTAAGAATGTGTGAGTTCTCGGGGTTTGTAGCAACACCAAACTTAATGGTTATATATCTCTGTATCATCTAGGAATATTTTGGGGGGAAATAGGTATAGGCCTAGTAATCCTCAATGAATGGAAAGTCATGTCCTTAAATTTCAGCCGAGCCTTCATCAACTCTGTTCCTCTTTAACCACTAGGTACATTCTTTCTTCATGTATGAAACATTCCCATTTCGTCGAGATCATACGGCCTTTGCAATGGTTTGGTTATGGAGAAGCGATTTTATTTAGTATCGTTGTAGGCTTTAGTGCACGCTGTAATTGCTTCATCATTGGGTATGTTGGTGTATATGTTCATCGTGTGTAGAGTTGCTATCTAGGACATTATAGGAGAGTTTCTTATTCTATAAGAGGCGAATGATATAATTGTTATCATTCAGATGATTTAATTTATTCATTTTTATTTATTTATTATTTAGGTTTACAGTCTTGACTTTGAACCAAATGAACGCTACATATGATAATATTCTTATGTTGCCCTACCTCAACCAGTGACGACCCTACGCAGGGATATGGAAACTCAGCCCACCCACTCCAGCCGGCAAGAATTTGGAACACCCCCCCCCCATAACAAACACCCACCCACACCCTCAGTTTATTTTTAATAAATATCGATCCAAGCACAATAGTAGTAGTAAGTTGAGTCTCGTCTATACGACATGCTCAGTGATTAACCTCCGCCACGTATCACGATCTTGCGCAAGGTTATTGCTTCCTCGAAATTGTTAATATTAACGTCCTTAAATTGCGACTTTATTTTTCCAAGCAAGGTAGTCACGGGCCTTCCTACTGGTTTAGCAGTATGTCTCAGTGCTTCTCTTAAAGCAACCTTTGCTGGAGCGTCCTCCTGGAGTCTTGCTACATGACTGAAAACTCTCAATCTTCTATGTGCGACTATGGATGACCAAGGTGTTAGGTTGGTTTCATTGTAGAGCTCATCGTTTGATAACCAATTGTTATTGGTCCATCTAATGTTGAGAATATTACGAAGTAGTCTCCTTTGAAAAGTGTCAATTTTGCGATCAAGATCCTTCGTTGTACCCCACAGTTCGCAATTGTACAAAAAAATACTCTTTAATAAAGCCTCAAAAATCCTAAGCTTAATGTTCCGGCTTATGTTTTTGCTTTTGAAAATGCTTGACAGTGTGTTGAAAGCACCGTTGGTTATACCAATTCTTCGGTTAATATCTTCTTCGGTCTCCAGCAAGCTTCCAACATATTTACACTTCTTCCAACTTTCATTTCCTTTTCTTGTGATTGAAAATTTCTCAGTTTTTGTGCAATTGATTTTCAGATTCCTTCCTGCCAATAGTGAGGCATAAAATATTACTTCTAAACTCGCCACTGAACAACCCCAGAACGTTGTATCCAGACTCGAGCGCTTTTTTTAAACTTTTAGTAGAATGTGAAGGTTTTTTGGTTTGCCGTAGTTTATTGGAATGAAGACGTGTTAATGTCTTCTTTAATTCTGCAAGAAACTAATGTTTTTATCTTGTTTCCTTCCTCATACGCACAATTAGTATATCGGGTTTTTCCAACCAGTACGGATGCCGCTATTTAATTCTCAGTGTTAATATTTCAACAAATATTAAAGTAAAACCGGATCTTAAAATATTGAATTACGTTTAAAGTCATTTGTTCTGCGAATAAGGTTTTCTAACTGCACTCATTGTCTGGCATTGTATTTTAATAGTGAAAAAGAGTTGTTAGCTTTTAATCTTCAGAGAATGGCATTTACAATGCTCTGTATATTCATTCGTGAGAAAAGTCCATTTAGTTGTTTACATCGGCTGTGTTTCAAAATAATTGTCGATCCAGTTGAAATGTGCAGTTCGGAATTGGTGAAATAACAAGGCCATGTACAACTATATGTACCTCCAGGAGAGCATGGTCTGTTTCTAGTGAAGTCAGAAAGATTTGAGGAAAGAAGGTAAGAAAGAGTATTTTAAATCTAAGCTAAGTGTAACTGTTATATCACTGTGAAGTATTGTGTATTACGTCATGCTGTTATGTTCAGAGTCCACACAGTTATCGTTAATTAGTGATTGGTAATATATATTAGCCCTCAAATCTTGGGTGGGATTACAATTTTTAGTAAGCAAGCTATCACCCGCAAACAAATATGACATTTACTTGTATTTTCGTACTGTAAAATCTAATTTAGAGTTTTCAAATATACACTCTAACATATAATTTGATATGCATGTTCTGTGGAAGTGTTTCGTAATTTTCAATGAACACTTTGAACAGGTGTTGCGCCAAATTAATCCAATCGGATACACGAGAGGGGGGGGGGGTGTTCATATGGAAAAAATAATGATGTTGATGCTCGAAAAGTTTGGAGTGATTGTCCTTCTAATTGTGGAAGCAACACTGCGATCGAAACGCTGTAGCATACTTCAATTAATTACTTTATACCCTTGTTGTGTTTTCAATTGTTTAGTAATATTGATTGCATGAACGTCATTTGCCGGGGAACAATTTATTACGAAATGATTCAACATCACTTTTGGCGAAAACAGTAATGTTCGGGAGGGTGATAGTCTAATCAGGAAACATTGGGATAGTTACAACATGATATGTGGACAGAAAGGTGTGGGGCATGAGGTATTGTTAGTTAGTTGGTCATTGCACATTATTATTATAATAAAGCTGTCTTAGGGGCAATAGCAACGGTTGCCATGGTAACATTTAATATTCCTGAGTAATGAGTGTCATAAGTCAACCATGATAGGGTGACTGATAGTGATTGGATATCTTTATCTGGGAGAGGGGTAAAAAGCTGTCCGTGTGTGACTATGGTGGATGTGTATGTGTGTGTTATCCCGAACATTGGCTTTGAATCTTGGGTAAGTTATGAGGTCATATGATCAAAGCTTTGACGTCAAGATAAAAGAACCAAAGAATAACATTTTGGATATTAAAAGCAAATCAGAATTGAAAAATGCAGAAATTGTACAACCCTTTTGTAGAATATCAGACTCTTGTCCGACACTTATACTTGCATGATAAATATGCAATCCTAAGAACGGAGGGTGACACGAACACTAATCATGGCGTTATATAGACCTTATGGAATTTTGAATAATTTGGAGCAGAATAAAGCATTAATTCATTGACTCGTCTATAGGCGATTTGTGTTGTGATCCATTTAAAGAGGAAAAGAAAACGGAAGCACTGACCATGACAGCTGAAGAACTGAGAAAAGAAAACTAAAAATGAATGATAAGTTAAATGTACTAAAAAGGGCCGTGACACCCCCCCCCCAATTCCCCTACACGTCGCATCCATTCAGCTCATTTTGCCTCCCCACACCCCTCTTGTAGGTTACATGTTTGCATGTAAAACAAATAATAAATCCACAAAGCTAGCAAATACTTTACCCATTAATTCCTCACACGATTTCCCCTTGGAACATATATGCTACGGCTTCCATGAGAATGCCTTAGCGTGCTTTTATATCTTCAATTTCCTGAGTAAACTATGCTTAGATAGTGTCACGATTGACTCTTTTGAGAAATGAATTAGTATTTTCGGAACTGTGAGATTTCCAACTTTCAGCAATGTATGTTTTCTACCATTCTTATAACAAACTATTAAGTATTTTGTATAAGTTTTATGAATTTTCACCCGCTACAACCATACGACAATTGGAAAACTACCCCGGCCTGAACTTCATTCACACGTCATAACGATAAGTGTAAAGCCATTAACGTTGTATTGTGATCTAATGTTACTAGAAGGTCTAACCTAGCAGCTTTTACATACAGCTAAGTCATATTTAGTTCAGAAACGAAGAGAACGCTGGTGAATGTTGCGGTTTTTGTGTTTGTGGGTGTAATAACTAGGCGTTGACCTAACTTTGTTTTAGTTGGCCCATCCTATTTATCAACTTGGTAATATTTTAAATGTTAGACCCATCGTAATTGATATTCTATTGTATAACCTATATTGCTTGATGATGTGCTGTAAGGAATAGTATCTGCGCCTTTTTGGAGTTACACTGATAATATTTTATATTTGAGATATATTGTCCAAAAAAAGCAGGGAATGAATTCTCTTAATGCGAAGTTAAAATACGTGCTGTAACTGTTTAATTTAAATGTGTATTTTGTATATACAAATTACATTCATAGCCTTAAAACTGTGCTATTGAATTTATCAATTGTTTATCTCTTGCAAGTTAACTCATCGTAATCAATTAATATGTAAAGTGATTTGCAAGTGCGAGCTGAAAACAGCTCCCTACTATATATATTAAGGTGTTATCTCAGCATATGACACGGGGAGGTCCCGATTCGAATCCCGGTGGATGCTGGGAGTTTTTCACTGCTATGGATTTTCAAACTCATAACAATTTCAAATACATATATTGCTTCAAATAATGTGGATCTGAATCCGACACTATGAACAAACTAAAGACCCAGGTCCAATTAAATGTATTGCAAAGCTTGTTGAACGTGTTGTTGTAATTCGTCTTGATGGGTAGATGCTAAAACAAAATGTTGATGTCTAAGAACAATTTTGTTACAAAAAATCCACAGCACCGAGACTTTGCCATTGATATTACACAATAGTATTATAATGTCCAGTGACAATAATTTTGCAACTGTTCTTCTCGTACTCGAGTTAAGTGCTGCCTTTGAAAGCGTTGACCACCAAATGCTGATTCACATAGTCCATCATGAAATTGGTCTAGCAAGAATTCCTCTGAAGTGGTTTAAACCTTCCATTACTGATCGCAACCAGAGTGTGCGTATTGGTGATATTTATATCTTTTTTAACTAATTTCTTAACTAATTTTATAGCTTTTGGTGTTTCACAACGGTCTGTGTTAGGATCAGTGTTATTCTATATCTATCTGAGATTGTTCTACTTCGTTGTACATAGCTGGTAGTGGCAGGGTTTGTTGATGACCGCCATATTTACAAACCTTGTCCTTGTTTAACTCAATTTTATGTTCAAACTACTGATATTTTGTCTTGCCTATACATGTTGACCAGAGTTGGATGCCTTTCTTGTTTCTTAAGCTTTATTCTAATGAAACCGAAATCATGTTACTTGGTAATAAGTCTATTCTGTGTTGGGTGGGGATTAGTGGTACAAACATGCCAGACGCTGTATTATGTTGACGATAGCTTCAGTTTAAATCAACAAGTTAACACCTCAATTTTTACTTGTTTCAGGATGATACGTTATATTTTAAAGGTTAAGTCTTTTCTTTTCGTGATCTTGTAAAACCTCTCATAATATCACTCGCTTAATAAAATTAAGATGTGAAATTCTCTGTACTACGGTATGAATTCTAGTCTCCTTAATAAACTCCAATCTGTACTAAATAGTGCAACCAGAGTTATATACGGCCAAGGAAGAAGGTCATGTGTCTCTATCATTATCTGTGAAAGATCGTGTTTAATTTAAAATCCAGTTGTTTGTCCATCAATGTGTTCACAATCCTCCTCCTGGTTACCTTTAGAACGTTAATATTGTTTCTCGCCGAGCTACAATACTATTTGTTGTACCACGGGTACGCACCAACTTGTGGGCAGAAGCTTTGGAACTTTGAAAAACTTTGATAGATTCAAAAGTCATCTAATTTTTTTTTTCTAATTGGGTTGATTTTATAATAGGTTCAGTGTGTAAGTTTCTATCATTTTCGAATATTTAATTTCTCACCAGCCCAACTGCGCATGTCTATATCATCTCGGCTTAAATATAAGTTGGGCTATATAAATAATTTATAATATCCATCCATCC
>KN882923.1:37862-51150 GCA_000934455.1 Apostichopus parvimensis
CATTCATGTACATATACAATATGAATAAAATGCACGAACATGTATATACATTAGAATGATGCATTTCTTCTACCACAAAAACTTAAAACTTGTTTTCTGTATACTTCTGTATATTTGAATAAGAGATAGTATAACAATATAGTCAGTCCAATATCGGTGTTACAGTTGTAGCTAAGGGCACAGCCTCGATCCAAATATCATTTAGTCTATTGATATCAACATTTTAAAGCAGCCAAGCTGTTTTACTCATGTTCAAGTTTAAAATGTGGAGTAACAAAAATGTGAAAAATGTGAAAAATGTGAAATGTGAAATTGTGGCCATCCGGCACTTGCTTAAACGTGTTGATGCTTTTATCTAACATAACGACTACTCTTATTGAAATTGAATTATCAAGTTATTTTCAACATGCATACAAAAATAACAATGAGAAAAGCATATTTTTGAAGTTATAGTAATCGTTCCAGTGACACGTTCGTTTAGCCAACTTGGACGTCACACAATCCATATATCTGAGTATGCTCTCGATACTCATGCTCTTTAAGTATAGTTGGGTGTGGAATACTTTTGTCGAATTGTATCCCATCTAGTCCGATAGACTATATATAATTTTCCATTTTCTCGACAACTTGGCGTGATGTAAAAATATAAAATACCAGCCGATTCACATAGAGATTACAGTAACTACTGTAAATCTTAAACTTTGGTACCACAGTAAATACTGGATTGTGCTAACAAATATGATATATCGGTAGCGTGTGCTTTTAAGTTTACAGAAGGAACTGATGATATGTGTAATCACAACAAATTGCAATCACTGGATTTGTTGGAATTACACATATCCTCAGTTCTTACTGTAATCCTTATAGCACATGCTACTATTTACAGCACGATCCATTCTTTACTTTAAAATTGACAATAGTAAATGTGTTCTCTGTGTGTATCGGTTGAAAATACCGTAGTACAGTGTACATTATCGAGTTATCATCCAAGTGTCAAGTGAGTTGGGAAAGTTACCTTAGTTGCGTTTGCAAATAGTCTAGGGCAATAAGTCTGACGATTACCGTCTTACACCACATCAGTTATTTGTTTGATGGAAGGACCTCCGTTAACGACAGAAGACGTTTATTACAAAACATAAATAAACCAAAGGTCTTAACAAAGGAAAGAAATGGCAAAAGCTCTTCAAGTTCATTTTTGTATGGATTCAAAAACAAGGTACGCTCGTAGGCTGAATTTAGCGGATAATTTGTTTAATGTATGTGTAAGCTTGGCAGTTTCGTGGCAAAAGACAACGAGGATCACATCCTTTGTCAATATGCTAATAACTCAGAACATGGCGCACTAACTCTGAAGTCTTGCTAAGCTTCGGCTCTCTGAAAGTTCAGAAGTTTTTATAGCATCTGCAGGATTTGTGAATCAAGGACTCCAAAGGTGTGTTACTAAAGGTTCTTACTGCATCGAGGTGTTTGTGAGGCCATAATGTGTGAGAAAAAAGCTATCAAAATAGGTACCAAAATTATCACCACTGTTTGCAAAGGTAAATGCTCACTCTACCTATACTCCGCTTAAGTTGAGGCAAAGAGCCTACACCGACATGCCTACTATTAATAGTCAAGAGAGTGCACTACGTGAGTTTCATAGTTCAATGGAACTAGCATTTCAAAGAGTAAACGACAAAATAGACTCAATGCTACTAAATCAACAACAGATGCTGGAAATAATTGCTGCATTGAAAGCACACAAATAGACATGGAACAAAGTACTGCGTTTCTGGGTTCTGCTGTGGATGATCTAAAAGCTGATCAATCTAAGTGTGTTGCAGAAACACTGAGACTCGAGAAACAACTACACGAGCTGATGAATAAAGCCTAACAATCGTCACCGTTTTCGAAACGTCCAGCTCTTAATCAATGGCGAACAATGTTCGCCATTATCAATGGCAAACATTGAACCAACACTATGCGAATGAGTTGATCCCCATGTACGTCTTCGCGAATCACAGCCAAAAGAAGGCCAGACACAATAGCCTAGTGCTACGGGCTTTTGAACACTCACTTTCAGATTTGTCGTGTTCTTATATATCATGTATGTATTTTTGCTTAATTTTATATTTGCTTCATTGTATATTTATTAAGTTGTTTACCTCTTCCTTGCAATGTCTTCTTCAAGCAACTTAGTTTCTAAACCATATAGGCTTAATGATCTCTTCAATGGTAATTTAATTGACAATTCAATAAATCCTGACCATAATTATGCTAATTGTAACACGGCCTGGTCATACTTTGATGACTCCTCTTTTTTCGATACACTAAAACAGAGCAACTCGCCATGATCCACATGTACATAAATGCTCAAGGCTTATGGAAAAACAATGATCATTTATCTCACCTAATTTCTAGTTCATTAGCCTGTGCCCTTTCCGTTGTTGCTATTACTGAAACATGGATTCATAATAATACCCCTGTTATTAAGTTAAATGTGTCAAACTATAAGTTTGTGCATGCCAATAGAACGCATAAAAGGGGCGAAGTTGTATGCTTCTACGTCCTCAATCATATTCACTACGAGGAAAGAAATGAAACGTTTGAGTATTTATTTATATAAACTACTAACCTTAACCGTAATTTTATCATTGTTGTTTTCTTTAGACCACCCGACAGTCAACTAGTAACATTTATTGATGAAATATACAGACTGGGTGAATATTCTTAACCGTTGTAAAAGACAATTGTACTTCTTGATGATTTCATTATTGATCTTGTGATGTATCATTCTAACAGAAATGTGTCTACATTTTGGGATGCTGTGCATTCAACTCTTTCATTCCTTAATCACCAAACCAACCAGAATTACATATTCTAGCTCTACTTTAATTGATAACCTTTTTCTGTAATGACATTTCCTTTCGTACCATGTCAGGGATTCTTGTGTCAGATATAAGTGATCATTTTCTAATATTTAGCGGAGTAAGGACTCATTGGAAGCGTGCTCAAAATAATGGCTCAGATTACACTTTTAAAAGTAATACTTGTAAGGCAAACTTTAATACTTATATTGAAGAATTGACAAGCTACAGCTGGCATCAGATTTTGACTATTTCTGTGGATGCGGATGTGGATAATGCTTTAATCTATTTCATCGATGTTATTAATAAGTTATTTGATAACAACTGCCCACTTAAGAAATTTAAGACCGAGAAGTGTAGTTCCCACCATTCTTGGATCACCTCTGGGATTCTTAAGTATATCTCTACAAAGAAGAAACGTTATTAAAGTTTTCTCCTAAATCGTACTGCTCTCAATAAACTGAAATATACAAGTTATAAAAACAAACTAACTAATGTAATTCAACAATGTAAAAAGTCATACTATGCAAAACTGTTCGATGAAAATAGGCACAATCTGAAAGAAACTTGTGAAAGTAAGAAATGCAATTATAGGGACAAGCTAAGTGTCTGATAGAAATGAGTTTTCAATTATTTAAGAAGGAGATGGAATTACCGATGATATGAAAGTTGCTGAGTGTTTCAATATATATTTCTCTGAAACTGATACTAGGTTAGCTAATCGAATTCCTCATGTAGATGCCTCTTTCTTCAGTTTCCTGAGTAATCCTGTACCTGATTCAATGTATTTTCTCCAACCAACTGCTACGAAATAACCAGCATGGTAAGTCAACTAAGAAGAGGTCCTTCAATAGGAAAGAACGGTATCGCTATTAAAATACTTCACGATGCCTGCCCAAATTTAGTAGTACCACTGACATATATATGCAATCATTCTTTATCTTCCGGTATAGTCCCCATTATAATGACAACAGCTAGAGTTACCACAGTCTTTAAGGCTGGAGATAATTCTTTCCTCTCCAACTACCGTCCTATATCCATCTTATTAGCTATCTCGAAGGTCCTAGAACGTATCATGTATGCCAGGTTAATACGTTTTCTGAATAAGAATAGTATACTCTCCTCTAACCAGTTTGGCTTTTGCAAAAACATGTCCACCTTCATGGCAGTGAGTAATATTGTGAAGTATATCACAGATGGTTACAGTGATAAAGAAATAAGTATTGGTATTTCTTTAGATCTATCCAAACCATTTGACACTGTGGATCACATAATTTTGCTAAGTAAACTGAACGATTATGGCATTCGGGGACTCGCGTTTAAATGGTTTCATTAGTATTTTTCATATAGAAAATAAACAGTTCTTCCAGCTTTTGAAATATCAATTGCGGTAAACCCCAGTGGTTACAGTGATAAAGAAATAAGTATTGGTATTTCTTTAGATCTATCCAAACCATTTGACACTGTGGATCACATTATTTTGCTAAGTAAACTGAACCATTATGGCATTCGGGGACTCGCGTTTAAATGGTTTCATTAGTATTTGTCATATAGAAAATAAACAGTTCTTCCAGCGTTTGAAATATCAATTGCGGTGAACCCCAAGGGTTCATTGTTTGGACCTCTGTTATTTCTTGTTTACATATTTTGTTTGTGTAACTGCTCATCTGTATTCTCCTTTACTTTATTTTCAGAAAACACTAATATCTTTTATCAACATAAAGACCTCAATCCGGGTCAAGTATAGTAAATATTGTTTCATCATGGTTCAAAACCAACTAATTATCATTAAATATTTCTCAAACCAATTTCATGAACCTTTGCAGCGTAAACTTGGCACTGTTTAGTTATTCATTGATTGTAATACAGTTGTCCTATTTAATAAAGCCAAATTACTTGGCATTTATATCGACTCCAACCTCACCTGGAAACACCATATGTTCTTTGTTATAAAATGTCAAGAGTAATTAATATATTGTATAAAATCAGCTATTTCGTCCCATCTCATATCATTAAATCCTTGTATGATTCAATTATTTATTCGTAACTATCATAATGTAAAGCCAGAACGAGCTTGCAAACTTTCTGTTTTCGACAACCGATTCATCGGTTGAAGAGGTTACCAATTTTGCTATTACGAAAAACTAACCCATAAACTGTTAGAAGTGTTCAGTTTAAATCTATTTTGAAAGAAAGAACACAGTGCTTAGTTTGATTTTCCAGAAGGGAAAGTCTTTCTCCTTTCAGCCACCCGCTACCCTCGTGGACGCTCGTGTACTGTCATTTCCTGTATGATTTGTTCGAGATCCACAAACATCTACAGATAAAATATCAATGACGAATCAGGATATGTTATGACCTTTTCCAAGACTGACGCGTTGAACAAAAATAGAAGCCATCACATCGTCGTCGTTTCCCATTCTTTGTGCCTTAAAAGGTCAACGACAACAACGTCAAAATGGTGAGGCGTCGACAGCCAGATTGAACCACGGCAACCTGGGACAATTATGTCACTGACCCCTATTCTGCACCCTTGACTTTTCCTTTAGTATACACATACTGTTTATCATATAGTTACTCCTGAGGCCTCTAATTGGTCCTGGGCCCTGAGGTGTAGCCGAGCCTCATCCCCAGCCCCTTCGTTTGACCAAGGACACTAAACCAGGAGATGACATGACAAGATGACACGACCTGCTACTAGTTTCACAGCTTGTAGAAAATCCTGCAGGTGATATGTCACCCTAAACCTACGACGTTGTGATACTTAAGCTATTATTGTATGTAACAAATACGTACAATTTTAATACAGTTAATATAAAGCTGTGAGAGATGTTAGCTGTAAGAAATTAGTATTTGTTGGCACAGAATTAAAACATTATCCCTCACGGAAGCCAACACAGTACAAATGTGTAGCGTAAGGATTCTGTAAATATCGCATGTCGGTTATTTCTGTTCTTACAAATACTTTTCAATCGTCTGGGGAAAGATAATGCTCGGAAGGTAGACATGGATTGCCAAATCGAGGGCATCGCACAAAAATCGCCGGATATCTGGCTTGATGCTAGACGTCTGGACACCCTACTGTTGCACTGTGCTGTTAACTAGTCAAGTTAAGTTTTTGTCTGCCATTTCGACCGACGACACTTTGTTGTTAATAAAACAGTATTAGCTATTCTCGTGCAATACTTAAATTCTCTTATTACCTACAAATGAAATTATTTCCAATATTTAAATCATCAATTTAAATATATATATATTAAACATTTCAATTGAAGGACGCATTGCAGACATCATGCCGTGTATAGTCAATAAAGGTTGTTTTAAGCTAGGTTAGTATGGTACACCAAATATAGTTCAAATGATACAACATGTTACTGTTCCAAGGATAACGGTACCATAGCAATAACCTTTTCGACCTAATGCCTTGTTGCTTTCGTTTGGTTTATACTAGGTCTCTAGGGTACTCCAAATGAAGATTAAAGGATATGACATGCTATTGTTCCAAAGATTACAATACCTTAACAAAAACCTTTGCCAACCAATGAGTACGAGTACTTTAAATTCATATGCTAAACAAATTGAGCAAAAGCAAAAGTTGATCATTCTGTTTCGAGCTGAGATGCCAAAAAGGTTTTTATCAGCATCCCAATTATCACAACTACTGTATGACATTGTATATTGCTATGCAATGGCAGATTTAAGTCAATCAGGTGGACACAGTATTGGTGAGATACCATTTTTTCTTGTTTATTGACAAACATGATCAAGTATATCAAATGTATCTGTAATGGATAACGAGGTACAGTTAATTGCCAAATTGTCTTTATTCTGATATTGAAGCTTTCATTAATTAGAAGAGGTATATCTAGTTATTAGTTTGATCACTACTTGTATATATGCACTCTTGTTGTGCAGTGTGTTAAATCTGTCTTCACTTTTCTTTGCTTCTTCAGAATATCGTTTGGAAGTTATTTATACAATCCAAGGATTGGTGATAAACTATGGTAAGTAATTAAACATTTATTCGATTAGTTATTCATTACCGGAGAGAAATCATAGGTAAAGTGTTTTTTTTAAGCTCAAGAGCAATGTACTTTTAAAGAACCTATACAGTGTTTAAGACTTTATGTATCAAGAATACATGCAAGTGAGACCAAGTAAAGGGCTTTGCACAAACCAGTCCATGTGTTTTGAACTCTGTTGTAGTTGGCAATTCACAACAGAATGGTATAACGTAAACAATAATTGAAATGATCCATACGGAACATCCATCATGCTGTAGAGTGGCATATTTGATTGAAGTCATTTTATACATCTTGCTTATAACCATTTAGTAGACTAATTTTAGTTTAAATTTCACCCACAGACAGTTGCCTGTGGCTTTAGTCTGACTTTTGGTAATACACCTGTATCTGTGATTGTTAATGCAATGCACTGCATTCCAATGTATGTAAGCCAAATGAACCAAACGTAATAACGAACGGTTGTAATTGTTTAACATACAGCAGAACGTTTCGAACATCAATGTCGTCCTCTAAGTTGTATTCACAATCTTACATGACATGACACCGGCTTATCAGATATAATTACTGACCATACGCAGTAGTGAGGGCATCCTTTGCTCAAATACATATAGTCTCCATCAACCTATCGAGTGTAGGGAATAAACTAAGGATTCAATCCCCTGTAAGGACATGTCATTAATGGTATGGTTGGGAAGGTTGAAGTTTATGCCAACCGGGGTCTTAGTCTTCATGGTGTTGTTATGTGGATCTGTGAACATAGAACACTTTGTTATTATTTTTTTAATATTTCCATCTCTGTTTGCTTGTTAGCAGTAAGAGTACTAAAAATCCATCGGCTACACAGACTGAACAAAATCAAAAGTAAAACCAATCTGTTTCAAGCTGAAATGCCAAATATGTTTTTTTTACCTGTAAGTTTCCAAAATGTCACAACTACTTTATGACAATGTGTCTTGCTACGCAATGGAAGATTTAAATAGATAAAAATGATATGTGGGTTCGGGTGACGGCTTGCATAACATCATGCACAGAAGTTCGTTTTTCTGTATATTAAACACATGTAACCGTTCGTTACTAAATTTGGTGTATATTGGCATTCATACATTGTAATGTAATGCCTTTAAGATAACTATCACAGTTACAACAGTATCACCAACATCATCTCAGACTAAAATTGCAGGCGGCAGCCTGTCGGAAAACAATTGTAGCTAAAAATAGTCTAGTAAATGGACAACGAGTATAAGGTGAGTTCGACGCACTATGCCGCTCTAGCTGAAATATACGTTAATGCTTGCATACATACATTTATAGATATAGATCTTTTCAAGCACCTGAGCTGGTTTAAAAACAAAGTCCTTAACCTTATCTCAAATGCATGTTTTATCTTATCTTATCTCTATTTCAAGTTGGTAATATGTTCCACGACTTAAGTATTCGCCTTCGGAATATTGCTAACAATTTATCTGGCTACCCTATATATGTATATGTTGTAAAATACACCAGGCTTCTACTGTAATATTTATTCAGAATTTCATTTGAAAAGTTATTTATACAATCCAAAGATTTATGATAAACCATGGTAAGTATTAGTGATATTTATGTCATTGAGTATTATTTTACAGTAAGCTGGAAAGGTTTCAATAAAAACCCAGAAAGAAAGCGTTTACTAATTACATAGAAACGTGATCATTTAATTCGTATCCAAAGCCCAAACTCAATTTACTGGGTGGCCTAGATCATTACCCAAGTACCCATCCACTTAGAGTGTTATTTACGAACTCGAATTGCCTGGATCAACAACAGCTTTGTTCTGGTGTATATTTGCTCGGTAAGTGTACATAATGTTACATTGCATTGCATCCATAGGCTGAACATTTCTTCAATAACAGAGTGACACGTATATATCATATAGCTATGTATTAGCTATCAATGCGACACTAGCATGGAGAGGTTATTGCCCATCATAAGCCCACGACATTAACTAAAAAACTACCTTAAAAGAGGAACTTTTGAAATTTACGGCAGTAGTTAATTGTGACTTACGTGAGGAGGAATTTAAGCCAATTTAAACGGCATTTCATTTTCATAATTTGCAATAGGCTGAACAAACGAGCACCGATGGAGGGGTATCTGAAATGCAAGACAGAACACACCGTGGCGGTAAGGTCCTTTCTCACTATACAACAATTTAGTTTCAATCACCCTAGTATAGCCGATTCGTACTATCCCTTCTCCGCCTAACCAATAGGCTACATGAAAAGTAACATTAGTCGAAACTATTTCTGCATTGTTAGATAATCATCATATTGTTGCATCGTTCAGTTCCTATTTCTTGTAAGATGATTCGTAATCTGGCGTTAGTGAATATGATACTGATTTAATATTATCATTATTATTATTATGATTATTATTATGCTTGTTCACTTTTTAGAGAGCTATGGAAAGTAGCGCATCTTTGTAGAACGGAATTTTGGGATCTCGCACAGTACTCAAACACAAATGTTCTAGCTAGAATAAAAGCTTGTATGTAACCATACAATATTTGACACGTTTCTTACGTTTGTTAGATTTTCATATTTATTTTCATGTTATTTTCATATATTCAACGATGACTTCACAACTTAACAATTATGTTCTATGATCATGGCACTATTACACTAATGCTTAGGATAGTTGCTTACATTTATTATAGTTAGTAGCCCCATATGGACTAAATTGTACATACACTCTGGTAAATTACTCATTATTTTATCCAAAATAAGATCAATTCTCATGAAAACGATTAATATTGTGCTAGTACAAAACACAAAGCTCCGGCAGACAAATCACACAAAGGTACTGAACGTAGAATACAGACTTAACTGCTATGCATCATCAAATTTCGCTATATATTGTTTATAACCTTACCCTGAGAACTTTGTGATTATCATAAAAAATTAATTCATTATTTCTGCTTCAGGTTATGGTACCTTTAAAGTCAATGCAGCCAAAGAGATTTCTAAAGAAAATGCAAGGTCTCTAGCCGAAGTGTTGGAGTTTAAACCTGCAGAGAAAGATGGCATTGAGCACGATTCCAATGCTGGATTAGCACTGATATGTAAGATGGAAGAGAAAGGACTGATGTCAGAATCGAATATTGAACAACTTGTTAACGGAATGAGGGAAATTAATCTAGATGGTGTTGCTTCCAAAATAAATGAAGAGTATTCAAAAATCCAAACGATGAAAGAAATTAACATACCAGGTAGGTAGAAATATACTGGAAAATATATACAATTACTTTTCAAGACAAGTCACATATTTTTAACAGTGTCTCTTTAATCTTCAATTATTTGTATTGAATGTATGCAAATTCAAAGCAAATATAAATTAAAAACATAATTACATGTACTTGAGTTAGTTTAGCGCTTAATCAACATTTTGACTAAGTGGTTAATTGACGGTGAAAGTTCTTTCTGTCCTAGTGGCATTGAATTAAGGAAGAAAGTTCCTGTTATCTGTAGATATACAGTCGAGACCGTAGAATTTGGGTAGTGGCTGGCGAGGTGCAGCCGAGTCCGTTATTGAAGGAACTCATTCCTATTCTACACTCTAAAATTTATGAGAAAAACATAATCCGCTTTTAACAAAAGTTACGTTGACAAAGATATTGTACCAAGTCCAATAAAAGACAGTCGGACAACCAATAAAAGAGCAGGATACGTGACAGTGTCTCTTACCTTTATTCTATTTGATTGTGTGATGTCCCGGCGAACAACAGACAGTCTCAATTCCCTCCAAATTTGATGTTGCTAGCGACCTTTGCATACTAATGAAGGAAGCTACCCGTCTTGAAAAATAACAGATGGTCAGGAATTGTCCCTTACGAGAATGTTCCACTGGAGTCACATTATGATATGACCATTATCATATCACATCCAGCCATTTCTTATGTGAAATAAACAAAAAAATCATATGTGAAGTGGCCATTTTCATATGTGAAATTTCCGTAACCTCTAGTGAGGAACATCATTTCAGATAAGATTTACCCATTTCCCATTTGGGAATTTCCAATTGTCCATGTGATTTTTTTATTTCATATGAGAGAAGTAAAACCTGACATAGAAAAGTCAGATATAGATAAACATATTATTTACAGGTACTTGTTCATGTAATCTTGTGACTTTGTAAACGTAACTCTCCATACGTACTCCCAACAATATTTCACGAGGTTCTATCATTCCCTGCAGGCTAAATTATTTTATTCACTTAGTTCTTGGAATGGATACAATATACTGTCTATGTGTTTCTTGATATCATTGTAAACATCAACATCTTTTTCCAATCAATGTTCCTGGAAGGTTTTGTCAACAACAGGTTGCACACTACTTGTGATTTCACCAATAATAGTATCCATTGAGTTGGCAATTTGGTTTAGAGTATTTTGAAAGATCTTTTAGATTGCAGACATTTAACATATTAATCCCGCTGCCTGATTCTGAAGTTCCTGAAAGGAAAGGATTTCAGAGGTAGCAAGTTGGTCTCCCTCTACGTTATCATCATATTCAATAGGTATAACATTATCCCTCAAATTCTTTTCCATGCATTCCTGAGGTCCATCTGGTAAATGAAGCATGCTTAATTAAATGCTTCCTGGATCCATTAAATGAGAAAATGTCTGACAACAAGCCCCCTTACCACATTTCAGCAATTGTTTCTGACCATCATAAAATCCATGTTTCAATCTCATCAGCCTTTCTAACCTAGGTACACTACCAAGATTAGCTTTGCATTTAAAAAACTCATTCTTGCAATCTCGATCGAAGTGTCTTCACGCGTGGTGTCTGATGAGTAATTTTGATATATATCCCATATACTGTTGTTTAAAGAAATATGCAAAAGTTAAGGAGATACTTACTGTAGAGGAGGCCAAACACAGAGTGAATTTTAAATAGTTCATCAAATGCCCATAAAGCATCATGTGCCACACAGGGTAAGGCAAGGGGGTCTACAACAATGAAGTACTATGACATGCCGCTTCCGGCTGGTCCACGTCCCAGGATATATGTCTGCATGGCTGAGGAGTTCTTCTCCAAGAGAGCATCAATACTACATCCACTCTGTAAAGCAGAAAAAACAACAGCACAGTAATACATTATACGAAGTGAAACCTACAAAATGCAATCTTTAAATTCAAGTAATGGTAAAACTGTTATGCAGTTAAGCTTATCAGTATTGGCTTCCTAAAAGAGCAAGTAGTTTGCAATAGTACATCCAGACAATTTTCACAGTTATTATGGTGCACTGCTCCATCATATCTTTGTACTGCAGAAGAATTTTTAACAGGAATATTTTTAAGTACAATGGTCATCAAATATGGTGCCTTAGAAACAGGAGGAACTACACCACTGACAAAAGTCATAAGATCTTTGGTTGCAAGTAATATCAGTCATTGGCCACATAAAATAAATGGCCATTTGAGTACAATTATGTAACACAATTAGCACAAAACCAAAATATGGTCAGCAAGAGGCAGTGACATTACAGTATCCACTTTCTTTTGGAGAAATTAAAAAATGCTCTAAACTTAGATCTACCATATTTCAAAAATTTTCTTTGATGATGTATTCAATCTATCATTATTTGTAAAATGACCTTTGCTAACAGCTGCAGGGCCTGGTTCCTTTTAATGTAGAGAAAATTCATATTAGAAGGCCTGCTTAGCACATGTACATTTTTACTATTTCTCTCTCCTCCCTAAGACTACTTGGGTTGTGCAAAGGCACATGGGTACTTGGGTTAGTTAAGTTGTTTGGGGCAATTGCTTGCAGTCTTTAGCTACTATTCGTAGCACTGTAAGGCAGTGCAGGCAGATAGGTCAGTCTGCAACTGTAGCAGGTTGATTGATTACATAATCATATCAAACTTATACAATTACAGCATGCTTTACTTGGGGCCAATACTGCTGATCTTGAAGGAGCTACTAGCAGTGCTATGTTCACCAATATCCTCCATGCACAATAAATTAACACAAAAAGTATCAAACCTTTTGAAACTGAATGAGAAAGTCCACTGTATAATTACTGGCAATGTTGACACTCCAGTACGTCCATGGTTTGCAGGTTTTAACAGACAGAGTACTAGCAGTATGGTAGCTGTCTTTGTGTTCCAGTCTACACTCTAAAAACAGTTGGTTAAAAAATTAACCAATACCTTAACTAACACTGGGCACGTATGTCAATTCAACTTATTGGTGATATTTTAACCAACACCTGTTGGTTAACGGCTTTATCCAGTTGTTGGGTAACATTTTTAACCAATAAAATAACTATAAGTTTGTACCCAACAGTTGTTGGTTGAATTAATTGTGTAAATTATGCCCATCATTGGTGAACTTACAAATGTAGGGATCATTAAATTGGGGAATTAAAAATCATT
>KN882923.1:55422-68840 GCA_000934455.1 Apostichopus parvimensis
TATATCCTTGAATAAAGCAAGATTTTCATCCAAAAATAACATTTTTTTCCAATATGGTCTTTATAATGCATACTGATCTGCCAGATGCCTAAGGTCAGTCAGTTTTCTTCACTGTGTGGCTGATTACTGTCATAAACTTCCAGGAATAAATTAAAAGAGATTTAAAATATAATGCCATCATTTCAAAAAAGCAGTGAAACTTGTTCTTACCAATCAAACTAGATGTGTAGTCAATCAAAGTACTGTTTTTAAATTGGCCAAATAGGCTTCAACGTGAAATATAGTATTAACTCATCAGTGAGGTTAGTGACTTAATTAATTTCAGTGTTTCTGCTAATCAAAACCTCGCTAGTAATTTTTCCACTTCCTTTTTCAAGAGTTAAAGGATAATGGTCTTGAATAGTATCTTCGTAATATGTGTATTCAGAGCTCGCTTCTTTAGTATTTTTGATGCAAAATCACCCACGTATTTGTCTTTAATTAAGCAGCAAAAATTCAAATTTGATAGTTACCATTCCACGGTCTAACAACCTGGGATACTCTTTCAGAATATCTGAAATGTTAGTTGAGTGGTCTTTGATCTGCTGTTGTCTGTAAACTGCTGTTTGCCTCATGAAGTCCAGTACTTTCTCCCTTGGTTCCATGTTACATTTCAGCCACTCAGTCACCATCACCAATTCCTCTTTGTTCTCCAGATCAGCCTCTGGCAAGGACAATACAAACATATATATTTCCTACTAAACAGAGATGCCTTAACATCAAATTTTGAACTCCTAAGCCAGTCTTTGATCATTGTCATGGCATGAGAGATAAGTCAAATCCTGAGAATAGTTGGTAAAAACCTATTACACACCTCTCAATTTTGGTGGAGTGGACACTTTAGTCAAAGGAGTAGGTGGACATGACGCACCGGGGGAATCTTTCACCATGGCAATCTTCTTTTTACGTACGTAGCGTAGGTGCTCTTCTAGATACCCTGTCGCCGGTCGTCCTGCATCACCTTCGCAATACCATGCTTCCTGCACATGAAATCAGAATACTCTTTAATCAAACTGAAAATCAAGCCTTCCTTATAGCTTCAGATCTTACACACTGAAGTATGGTAGCAAATTTCAAGTCAACTCAGAAAAGTATGTGACTAATTGATCTACATGTAAGGCTGTTGTACACCAACATTTAAAACTTCCTAGCTGGTTGGAACATAGGCTTTTAGCCCAGCAAAACCACAAACATGTCTTGTACATGTTCCACAACGGCACGGTAACAATATGTACGCTATGACTAAGGACACTGTGTTACTCCATACTGTCCTCACAGAATATTGTATGCTTACTGATGAAACAGTATTGTCCCAGGGGACACTATGACAATTTCTTTTAAGTAATGAGCCTAAAAGTAATGGGTTTGACCCTAATTGCACATATAATCAATAAGTTACAGAATTCTGATATTTTATGGAATAAGGAGGGTACCTACTGTACAACAAACTTCAATAATACCTTGGTTAGATTGGGAGATGAAGCCCACTGGAAACCAGTGCCTATGTTACAGTATTAGAGGTCCCGATGTGACAATTGAACATCCATTTTGATATTTTGAACATATTAAAAGGCCTTGTCACCCTAGTGCTGACTTCAATTAGAAATAATTCAGTAATGATGCCTATATAATCATGGTAGTATTGAAAATAGATTTCAGTATCACAGTCTTCAATGAGATGAATCTGGTATCTTGATTTAGAGGAAATTGGAAGACCACTTTACTCTGAAACTGGGAGAAAATTAATTTAAAATGAAGTAGGTTATGACTAAATAACTAATTCACCTCCAGTGGTACAATTGATGCTGTGTCTATAGAAAAGTGATGCGAGTCGAAATGTAATGAGATCTGTCATTCCCATTATAAATCATCAGCATGCACACACTATCTACAAATATCACCATATATGAAACATGAAGAAATTCTGACTTAATGAATAATGGTTTTCAAGTTATTGCAATTTGAAAATTTTTATGTTTGATCCTGTGACCTCATTAATATTCATATGACCCCAAAAACCATGAGGTTTATCTACTCACTATGCACCAGTAAGTATGGCGATGATCAATCATTCCCTTGTTGAGTTATCATGCAAACATTCTCATAATTATCCTCCAAAATATGTATGATATAAATCAAAATAAAAAAGTTTGTGGCGTCACATTTGATCTATCTTTAGCCTAACTGTTATAAGTGTGTAAATAATTAAACAAGTCTTACTTAGCCTAGCCTAGTGTATACACTAGGCTAGGCTATATACAGTAGGTCGAAGTTTTTTGTATTTTGACTTTAATGGATACCACATTTTCATTAATAATTAGGCCTTTATCGTTTACACGAATAACACTATATGGTGAAAAACACGAAAACAGTTCATAACATTTAACATCGACTAAACCACTGTGTTAAACTCAGTAGCAGTTTATAATTAGTAGTATACTGTTACTAGTGTTAGTATTACATAATATCAGTATTAGGCCTACGGCAGAAATAGCTTAGCTTTAGGCCTACACTAGTAGTAGTATAGTACTAGTATTAATAACGTTAGCCTAGTATAAGCCTAACGTTGGCCTATGAGCCTAACGTTATACTGTCACTGACGGTCTCAGTGCCCACATAAGTTCATACTTTTTACCGATGTTAAGCTATACTTACCGATAAACGTTTCATGTAGAGACACGACCTCGTATTTTTTCAAGAAAATCAATTCAGCACTGTCTTCGATATCTGCCATGGCGTTAGCTGTTATCTTGATTACTAAACCACCCTGTCAGGGATCGTACTATGCATGACGTGTTATGTAGTATGTTATATATGCTGCACTGACGTACGTGCAGTTAATGTACTTATATGTGTACGCGCGAATTTTTTACTCAGTGAGCGGTAAAGTTATAAACAAGTTGGTTAAACGTCGGACTGTGATATGTACATACTTATTGGAATAGCCCAAAATCTGCCAGTTAACTAACTTAAGGGTACAAACTAACCAATTAAGTGCACGGGGGTCCTATACCATTCTTTTTTTAACCAACGTTTTAAGAGTGTAAGAAATGAAAATGAAAAGGTAAATAGTTAAAGGGGCATGGCACTAAGTGTTCAGTTAATTGATATATATTACTTTTGCTTTTAAAAGTCTGGCTTTGAGTGTATAGTATTTTGTCACAAACATTAAAGAGGAGGGAGCTGCTCATCATCACTCCCTGAACAGGCTATACCCCGTATGTTAACTGTAATGATTACAAATCAAAACGTCTGCTGGACTTGCCGCAGTGCTGGCAATGTTCGAATGTATTCATGGTTCTACAAGGGATGTGTTAGAGATGGATATACAACATTTCAACTTTCTTTAAAGTTTGGTTCGTGCCGACCATAAACCGTTTTGTTCCAATACTCATACCTCAATAGCACTCAAACAGATTATGCGTACCAGACAGTACCTGTACATTGTCTGCTAGATTTATAAAATGTCAAAAGGCTAGAACATGCACTGTTATACTGTTATCAGTCATCAGTAGGTATAAGCCACACTAATCTCATATCGGTCTTTAATTGTTTCTAATGTCATAACAGGAGTGAATTTCCATATATTATTGATAGGAAATTGCAGAAATTATTGGAATCTTCAATGAAAATTATGCGTTGGTAGTCTTGTTTGCGTATAGATTGAGTTGTGTAAGTGTTACACAAAAATGGAGATATGCTTACTTTATTCTTGTGGACAGCCTCTTTCACTTTGATATCAGATAAACATGTGGTACATATCTTCAAAGTACTGTCTCCAACTTTAAATTGTTTCAAGCTACTATGTGACCAAAAAGAAGTTCTCAAGATGAAGTTGCAAAGCTGAAAGGACCAGTCATTTTAATAGGAAACCTGTCAATCACACCTTTGAAGTAGGATATGATTACACAGTATTTGAATTCTTCATTGATCCGTTTAAACTCTTAGCGATTTTTAATTGTATATCCAACTCTAGATAACACATTCCTGGTTCTACAAGGCTTTGTATAACATTAGCTGAAAGACCAGACTTGAAATATTAAAAGAAATGGCTCGTTACCTTACGTAGTTGGCATGATGCCAATTCATCCAGTGCCAATAATGGTCGAGAACTTGCTAGAACATGCAGTATGTATATTTAAATTTACACTTTTGGCCATGATGTGCCACATTAATATCATATCAGACAACAGGGAGATGGGTTAAGCAAATCACTAAAATCTGTATGTCTATTTTGCCCTAACCTAGGCTATCATCCTACCCCTATTTTTATGGAGTTCCTAGAATGTTTGATGTTAGCACAGGTCAAAGTTTGCAACCCTTATGACGAAGAAGTGCAAACGGTATAGCGTTGTTTAATTGAATATATTCCCCATGGTGCCTGCACGAACCATACTGCCAATTCCAAAATAAATGTATGGGCCCAAAAGATCTTTTTGGTCCCATACATAGAACACATGTGAGCGAAAGATAGGTATAATGAATGAAATTCATACTTCAACCAAAGCTAGTCATGTTTGTCAGCAATAGCGTGAGCTGGAATTTTGCATTAAAGGGAAACCCTATTTCTCATCAGGCAAGACATAACAGTAAGCTGTGTGAATTAGCATCTTCAGATCGAATATGGGTTTGCTGAGTTAAAGGAGCAATATGTTTGAAGTAAGTACAAGGACCAACCAATGAACACAATTTTAACATAAGAGGCAGATATAAGACACTAGCAGAAATCATTACGTCTTCTTTCTGTTTAATAACGATAAATGGAAATATTTTCATATAAAATAAATATGAAATTTCATGTAACTTTCAAAAACGTATACACAAAGCAACCTCTTAAACTTACAGCTCCTTAACATTCATGCTATCAGCTAGAAAATGTACCATGATACACATGTTCTAAGCATTGATGTGAATAACACTGACATAACCTGTGTTTACCAAATGGATACAGGGCTTGGTCAAATTATGAATAAGGCTCTGCCCCATATACTGCATATATACAAAAAGGGTTTTTGCTGTACATGCAATACTTGTTGATGGTGGGGCGGGGGGGGGGGGGGGGGGGGGAGGAGTGTTAACATGTTGAATAGAGCACATCTTTTAATTTGTATTTTCTCTTTTGAGCATATGAAATTGCTAGAAATGAAAGCACTTGGAAATATTTAAAGTGATAGGCAGTTGTTGCCCTTCTACTGCCGTGAAGGCTGCAGCACTGGTAAATATTGTTGAAGGAGTGGAGTTCTGCAAATCTCATTTTTAGATTTTTACTTCTGATGTTTGTTAAACAGCTCCTAGCAGTGATATGTGTTTACACAATAACTGTATCTGGGGTTCCTTACGTAACCGGTGTGTTCTACACACAGTCAGACTCAAAACCAATGTTAAACTTGTTCACCTGCAATGTTCTTAATTCAGAAAGTACATCAATATCATATATCTTTTGCATTTTTATAACGGTACTGAATTTAAAGTGGACTATATTTATCAATGAATATAGCAATGTTTTTGGGTAATAGCATCCGTTAGAACTTCTTGTTTTCCTTGCATTGTTTGCTACTTCCTTCTATCTAGATTCGAAAGGGAAATATATATAAATGCTCCATACCTCAAACAACATTATTTAACCATTTTGTTTGTCCCAATTTCTGTAAGCTACTGCAAGAAAGTAATAAAGTTCTTTAACTGGCATTTTATGAAGGATCTATGTAACGATAGCATAATTGGTTAATGCCTCCTGCTGAAATTTCCAATAAAGACTTGCAGTATTGGAATGTTCATCAGAAATTCCCTATATTTATAGAAACATATGTGTTTATCGAAACTTTCATAGGGTGTTGCCAATAAGATGCAGCTGAAGTCTGCCCTCTTGTACCTTCTTGTCAAATGTGGAGCTCACAAAAAACTAGTCTTAATCAAACAGTGGCAACATATGGGATAAAAGAAAAGCAAAGTATGGTTCAATTTTGTTTCTATTATTTTCAACTATTTATCCCAACACCCTATCCTCCTTTTAAGACTTTTGCAAGACTTGTAAATCAGTTGCAGCATTCATGCAACATGATATGACAAAGGTGCATATGCTAAAACATGACACTAGCAATTTTGAGTAAATTTGATAAAAGAATGATGAACTTAATACATTGCAAAAGTCAATGGGGCTCAAAAGATCTTCAGAAGTATTTTGAGGTACATTAATTGTTCTGGTAAATATATTAATTGCCCTGAATTTCAGCTTTTAAAGCAGCTACTGGTCAGATAGTATGGGATCGTGAACGAGTACAAGCCTATCATTCATGGTTTTAGATTTTACCAATATTGGCCTCAAATAACATTTGACTTGGCTAAAAGCATTAGCATGAATTCAGTACATGATACACCTGCATACAAACTTCCATTCATCATTCCAATATTGAATTATCATGTTAACAGGGCTTTCAGTTTCAGATATCTAGTACCTCAAGTGGCTTCTGCTATATTGAACACTTATATATAATAGTACTCAATGTCAGATTCCTATATACACTATATATGACTCTACCAACTTGTCCTTGTAGAGTTAGATGTACTTTGTTATTCTACTGACTTGGAGTAGCATTTGAACCTCAATATTTCTAGTATAATTCTAGTATAAATATCAAATTTATGAAAACTATGCATAAAATAAGTTAACAGGAAGAACAGTTATTATAAAAGCTTCCGTTCATACCGACCTCAGCGTAAACAATTGAGAAACCCCCCCAAAAAACTACTAGCTAAACAAAATTTCTTCCACTCTGCAATTTTTTGAGAGAACAATAAGCAAAATTGATACTGACAAATGTAACATGGCAACAAAAACAGTAATTCACAAATGATGATGACATCAGAAAAAGTAGCAATCATGACAATGATGATGATTTGAAATATTAAAGAGTAATCCTCAATGTAACTAGAATATCATTTTAACGAGAGCAGGGTGCTCGCCAGCCCGTTTTAACAGTTCAAGAATGTTTACTAAAGATGACCATATTTGAATATCTGGCTCGGACTCTGAGTCTTTGGAGTTGGCTCGGACTGGCGGGGTCTTCGACTTGGCTCGGACCAAGTGGACCCGGACTTGGTTCGGACTCGGGCTAATTAGACTCTACTATAAATATAACACCGATACTGGATTGTTAATAATTTATTATATGATGTTGTGAAGAGAGACACTGAATGAGTATTCATAAATGTAATGGATAGCATTAAACTCTTCTTTTTACTAACAAAAGATTCTCAAATATAGTACTAGCAACATTGCAACTGGAATAATGGATTATCAATATGATGCAGTGAAGTAAGGGAGTTAAATAAAGAGCATCCCTCAATTTAATGACTAGGATTAAACTCTTTGTTTTCCCTAACAAAAGGATCCCAAATGCAGTACCAGCAGAGGGGATGTCCATTAAATTGAGGGACCACTAGACAATGGCTCGCCAGACCCAACATTCCCTTAGCATTATTGAGCGTATAACTAGCATTTATTGGAAAACTGAAGGTATTAAAGTACCTCGGTTTCCCCTCCTAGCAGCATTACAACTGGAATAGTGGATTGGTCAAACAATGTATTATTTGATACAGTGAAGTAAGGGATTTAAATGAATAATAGTTAATGCAATGAGTAGGATTAAATTCTTTGTTTCACTAACAAAAATTATTTTCTAATAGAGCAACATAAGAATTTGTTAAAATGGATTGTTAATAATGTATTTTATGATGCAGTGAAGGAAGAAAATTCATTAACAAATTTTAATTGCTACGCATGCCATTTACCTGTCCAGAAACTAAACATAAAAATTCAAACTCATAGAATGTACCGTACCTAGCTCCAGGCAATGGCATATACATATACATATAGTATCTGCAGCAGTTGTTTGTCCAATTTTAATCGAAAGTTTTTCCTTGAATTGAAAATGTTGATCTTCAGTAAGAATATTCTTCTGTCTGCATATGTTATTGACGACAGTACGTCCTTCTCTTTCCTTCTCTTTGTGGAGAAATTCCATCAGCTCTTGTTAACCTACAACAAACCAAAACAAAATTTTCAATCACATGTCAAAATTTCACTGAAATACATTCCATGTAAATATGTTCTTTAAACCTCACATGTTGATATTGACATAGTGTTGCAAGTGTCTTACAAAAGGTACAATACACACATCATAATCAATGTTAACATGTGATGGTGTGTTAACACCTCAACTCTTTGCAATAAATTCCTACTGGATTTCATAAAATGGGTCAATTCCAGCCTACCAGATAAACTATTCATTTGGTTTTCAAAGACTTGCCAAAAATAATCAGTGATGTCTTACTGTTACACATATTTCAATTTTGATAACATTCTATGATGATGGTGGAAGGTTCAGTAGTAGCAAAGTTAGACAAAGGGTTTGACTGTGGACTTGGTGGGGAGTGGAAAGTCTTTCTTACATTACTTTATTAGGAGTTGCCTTAGATCGTTTACGTTTCTTGAAAATATACAGCTTTTTCCATCATCTTTGTCGGTATTGACACTTTCAGTAAATTCATATCGTGTATTGTGTGTGGTGATCAGACTTAGAAGATATCACAGGGAAGACTTTAAAATAACTAACTTCATAGGGATATAATTAAAATATATCTCAGAGTCAATACTTACTGCAAATTTAAGACAACTGGGATGTTTGCAATTATGTTTGTGGGAGCTCCTTATTTCCTCAAAGCCCTTTCTCGCTGCATCCCATGGTCAGCATATACCAGCAGCTCAATGTCCTTATGAGATAATGTGTCGGCCTTGCAGTTGCACCCCCTGTACTTATTGCACTGAACTGGAACATCTCTGGAGTGGTGTTCTCATTCTGCATTTATCAAATTCTGCCAAATGTAAGCCATCTTTTCTGACAAGAGAATGAACATGGATTACAGCAGCCCACATAATCCAATATTAGAAAAGAAACGTCTATCATGTGTACATATCCCCGCTCTCGATTGTCATTTAGTTATAATTTAGTTACACACATATATCTATATCTCGTTCAATACAATACAAACTTCCTAAGCTATATTAATAACCGTAAAAAGTCATTGGAAATATAACGCAGTTCCTTCCTATAATGTTAAATGTTATTTTACTGTTTACAGAACTTGACAGTTTGATTGTGATTGTTCTAACACTGCTGCGATATTTTGTGTTGTTCATATATTCACCCGGTTTGACTTTAAGACTTTAAACTACCTGATGGCTACTGGGCCAAAGCTAAACTTAGAAATCACCTAACCAAGGTTATGAACTGGTATCAAAATATAGCAATCAAAGAGAAGAAACGCCCTCGTTATTTGGCGTTACAGAATGTGAAAAAATGGCATAATAACATGTAGACCGAAAGTTATGATTATTCTCCTTTTCATATGAAAAACTATTTTTAAAGCATAAATTAGAAATCAACAAAACCACCACTGGTGTTCTTAACTATTAAATTTTTTTTTTTGAGAATATCAATCTGTCAAAATTTCTAAACTATCGATGCAATTGACCCATTTGTATAAAAAAGTAGCAACTTACGAGTGTGGCGATAGATATAGAAACCTGTTTCTCTTCCATTGTTATAACCATTGGCTAGACAAAGGAAAGCGTAAAGCTAAGAATCTACTATTATATCACGCTTTTATACCAAATGCCAAACTTCATATCTCGCTCCCGATCTCTGGCAACTTTGTCAACTAAGAGATTTAGACAAGGTCCCAAGCTGTAATCTAACACATTGTTATATGTAGAGTTTACTTTTCAATGTTATACACTACCAATAAATGAGCATATAACTTTAGTGCTGATTTATATTCCCTTGGATGAGAAAAACCGTTATACCAATCTGTATTATAATAATAATAACAACAGGTGTGGTCATTTTAACAATAGCAATATGGAAAATTTGAACATTATATTTACATCTTAAATATAGTCTGGTTGTTAAAGCTGATTACTTAATAAAGGACGGAAATCTTTAGATTTGTTCCGTAATGCCTCGAATGCTCACAGGGAATATGAATACAGCGATGTAACGCGAGGCACACTCGGACATTTCCGGAGCAAGAAAATAGTAAGTTTAGGGAAGAAACAGGAGTTATTCCTATATTAATGCAATTCGTTTTACCAACGATTCTGATGCGAAAGGCCGAAGATCTCAAAATGCAACAAGCGAAGCAC
Organism: Apostichopus parvimensis; assembly: GCA_000934455.1. Taxonomy (NCBI): domain Eukaryota; kingdom Metazoa; phylum Echinodermata; class Holothuroidea; order Aspidochirotida; family Stichopodidae; genus Apostichopus; species Apostichopus parvimensis. The sequence continues at coordinate 65,666 of KN882923.1, forward strand.
AATGTAACTACAAGACAAAAAATCTCTTACTTTCTCTTGTGTCTTACTGATATTTACTTTGTTATTAATGTTTAATTTTCCTCAATATCGTTTCCGGAAGATATCCAAGAAGGATATTTAAAAAGCAAGTCGAATGTTGTAGGCTGACCTCTGTTTTGCCCGTAACAGACCAAACCACATTCTTCATAAAATGTCAATGAAGAAGACAAAAATTTGAAGGCAGACTTTTTAATTTCATATTTAAGCATGTTTCTGTAGGTGTAGTTATTGTTAAAACTAAATTTCATGTTGACTAATGTAGGTTCATTTTTATATGTACATGTAAGTAAAGAAAAATCCCTTCCCGTCACATTTGTGTCCCGGCACATGGTTATTAAATAGTTAAAATGACGTGCATTCGCTAGACAATGATGAATTTCATTAATATTATTTTCATGCCAAACAGTAAGTAGTTGTAATTCAGGCTTGTAATTTTCACCCTAGAACTTTTATAATAATTAAACCAATATAACATGTCCAATTTGTCATGGCATTAATCATTTCGCACCGCCACACCAATAATTTTTGTATTCTTTACCATGGCAACACAGTGAAATATGTATCCTTCATGCGTGTAGTATGCGACTAACTTGTTTCCATCAATATAATTAAACATTTGTGAAGGCAACATGTACATAGGTGCAAACGATAAAGTATATCATATTCCGTCCCACCACAACATGGTAATGTTCATAGCCTTTTCATATAGACTACTAAGCTTCGTATTGAACACGTGTTGTTGTTGTTGTTGTTGTTGTTGTTTATTTCAGATCATGTAATTACAGAAGAAGCACTGCCCAAAAGGGAAATGTTTCCATATTTTTCGGATGAGAACTTTGATGATTATTCACATTTCAATAAGGAGAAGTTAGACGAGTATCACTTAGAAAATAAAAGAAGGTACGAAAAAAGGATAAAAAACTATTCTTTACCAGGTGACTGTGACATTAAATCTTCTGATGCCGCTAACAACATCCGTCACCTCGTTATTCTTGGCAAGACTGGGGATGGAAAGAGTTCAACAGCTAATACCATCCTTGGTGGTAACGATTTTAATGTCAGTCAATCGGCGAATTCAGAAACATTATCATCTTCCGAAGAGACATGTACATACAAGAATCGTACAATAAAGGTTGTAGATACACCAGGAGTACATGATAATAAGCAAGATTATGCGACTGTCCAAAGAGAGATCAAGAAGGTGGCATTTTTACTGCGAGATGGAGTTGATTGTTTCATCATTTGTATGAAGGCAAGCGATACTAAAATGACAAAAGAGACTGAGGAGATGCTGAAGATTATCAAGGTATTTTTCTAAGTAATAAATTGTGTGTGATATGTAAACACTGCTACATTTAGCGATGTTTTCTCTCTTCGTATTAAATTACCAAAGCAGAAAGTTTGAAAAATTCACGCAATTCATAGGGGAATCCACTTGACGTAGAATAGTTTTTAACACTCTTAGGTTTCAAAGGGATTAACATGCACATGAATTCTACTTATTGTAGTTTGATTCGTACAGTTTCATATTTAGCCATAACGACCGTTATAACCATTTTAAAACGTAAGATATTTATCAAATTATGGTTGTAAACTTGTTTTCAATGTCATCGCCCTGTCCGGTTTGATATAATGTGTTTTATCAGGAGAACGGATGCATTTACAGAATACATCCAACGAGGCATAAAACACTACACATGTCTTAAGATGCTTATAATTGGTATTAAATACAAACAGTAAAAGACTTATGGATATATAATACTAAGGTCAGTAGAGTGGGTGTTAGTCTGTGAAAATTAAATCCTTTTTTGGGTATTCACTTGGTCACCACACCGCGCACGAATATCACGATTCAAACTTCAGGAAATGTTTTGACTCATAGAAAACTAAATTAATATTTCTTCTGTCAACCATTGTAAATGCAGCAATTTAAATGCCCAAAACTACATGGAAACTAAAAAAAGGAGTTTTATTTTACGGCTACATTTGCATTTTCTACATTTGCATTTTCTACATTATTTGTACCTTTTTATATAAGCTATAAGGCTAGATCTTGTCATTTGTTTGAAATCAAATGTTTGTATGAGTAAAGAGGGTAAACGGAATGCTCAAGTATTATATTTTGTCTGTTTATATGGTGTTTTGAAAATTAATCAAAATTGCTTATGCTCACGCTTTCAATGATTTGATCAGTGTGGTTTTCAAATTCTTTTGACAGATGGATGATCGTGGACACTTTCTTAACTTCTGCATGCTGGCTTTAACTAATGCTGATAGTGAGCTTAAGCAGTGTTCACTCGAAGAACTGCTGGCAAAAAAGAAGGAAAATACAGTATTTAAAGACTTCCTAGAAAGGATATGTGACAGAGTGGTTGCTGTAAACAATACCACCGACATACCAGCTGAAAACGAACGAAACAGAGAGGCTATTATTGCAATGGTCGACAAAGTAGTGAGACAAAATCATAACGACAATGAACCAAATCTTTACACTAACGAATTGTTTCGACTAGCCGGCGAGTTATATGATAAAGTGGAGTTTGAAGTAACTTCTAACAACTATCCTCCTGGATTAGTAGACGAGGTGGTGGAAGCAGTGATTGCCATATCTGACGGAGGCGAAACTACAACAAATATTGTGACACGTGTTATGGAGATAATTCAAAGTGAAGGTAGACTTGAACCGATTCCTCCTCAAAACTGTCTCATTTCATTACTTTATCGAATAAAGGACGCAGTGAAAATTTTTTTAAAAGAGGTAAAGGTATGCATGAAAAATAACCGTAATGATGATGATACTTGTCTTGACTTTTTCAAGTTTGTTACAAAGAGAAAAGTCGTTCCTACTCTCTGCTGATTAATCCCGGAAACTATATAAGTTGCATGTGGCAAGATTTTTACCTAATATCGAAAATACCGACTTACAACCAGCTACTTTCTCGAATTTGCGAGTTATTGCATTAAACATAAAACTTAATATACTCCATATATGAAGCAGATATATATATTCCATATCTGAGCCATATATGGACCGTTTATTGTTAGCGATCTCTATATATATATACATTAAATCTGGATCATTTGCTTTCTTACGCGTCAACAAATTTGGGGCTGGGTGGTGTTTTGTACGGCAAGA
>KN882923.1:77888-103914 GCA_000934455.1 Apostichopus parvimensis
CTTTCACGGTTTCATATGAGCATTGAATATTTGACATGCAATGTCAGTATTTAGATAAAATGGTGATATTTCGAGAGAGATAGAGAGACAACACTTTGTCATAAAAGGTAAACAGATCCATTTTCCTCATAGGCTGGTACCATGATCAGAAATTTTATGGTAGGCCTAATTCGTCTTCTTACGTTTAAAAGCATTACAAAGAAGACAAAACATATTGAATTGCTAAGCATCCTCCCATACGCTTTATATAAAATAATACCTCAGTGATTCTTTATGAGTTCTTGGAAGAGTATACGCTATCATGTTAAGGACATTACTTTGAAATTCATTAAATGCTTAGTAACACATATCAAGGGGTATTCATACCCTACCCTGTCCAATGACTTTAACTGAGTAAAACAAATATTATAGGATGACAAATATTATAGGATGAAATATATAGCAAGGAACTGGACAAAAGTGTTAGAGGGAGTGTGAGATTGGAGAAGAGGGAAGGAATTCAGGTGTGAAAAATTGCTTGGTTTCGGACTTATCCAGGACTCCGAACTCGGATTTGGATCTGTTGTACTCGGTTTGATCTCTGGCAATTACAGCCATGTCTAGCAAGCAGTGACATCGATAATCTAGTTTTCGGTTAGGCATTTCTAGAATAAACGTTTTGAGACATTGTGCACTTAGTAAAAATATAGTTTGTATTTAGTGTAGAATGATAATTGTGTGTATTATGTTTGAATAAAAAAAAAGACGGTAACACCATTGATGTTGCAACTTTGATCACAGAAGTAAGTAGTAATTAATAATATTATTAGATATCAAAGTTACCGTGTCATCTCGCGATATCCCCGTTATCAGTTTGTGTTTACTCCTAATACTAGAACAAACAACAGCAAAGCGGTTATCTTATCTGTACGGATGCCTTTACGTATTGTTTTCTGTAATATACTCTTCAGCTAAATTTACTTAACGTGGTAAGAGGGAACACGCAGTCGATGAAAATATCACTCAATTCACTATTTGTTTATTATGCTGCTTTTGAATGCCTTATTAAATATGATTACATAATGGTACTTTCAAGGTACTGAAAAGCTGTCTATTCTTTTCTGTTTTGTCACGAAATGTCTATTACATTTAATATTCTTCGTTACAGGCACTTACAGTGCTGTACTTTATACCATATCATCTACCGAGTTAGGATTATTCCTTCACAACTTTGGGGACAAGTCTTGAAAGAAGAATCGTCTGATACACAAATTGGTAAGTACATGAATTCTTGACTGAACATTTGAAACTTTGTTTCATGTCCTTTTTCCCAAAAAGTTTCCTTTGAGGCCAATGTTGTGATATCTTTAGGCAAGCCTTGGATCATATATAGAGTTGATCTCATTACACAGTGACAACTGTTGCTTTCTTTTAATATTACGATAAATCCCAGGTGTAAAACGGGAAATACCAGATGACCCAGATGAGCGATTACCTCGTCTTTATCTTTAATACCAAAACACAAAATAAAATATGTTATGTTTTCGATTATTCCTGTTAATAACGTGCTTGCTACTTTAGATATCAGTTACCACACGAAAATTAGGTCAAATCACGAATCAATATAATTGTGACATCCAATAAAGTAAGGACGTTAATATGTTTCAGTTATTACTTTAAAATCAGCAATTGTCTTTAAAAATGAAAAATAGACAGAGGATAATTCCGGGATCCCTGCAATAGTAATATTCTCGTTAGATTCGATGAGTCTTCAATAAATCAAACTTGTCTTCTTCCTTTTGTCCTTATCACCCTCGACTAACAATATAAGCGACCGATGTTACGATATTATTTAAGTACAGCTTTGAAAGGTTTTCTGTGTAGATTGTCCCTTCTTTTATGACAGGAGACAGGGACTTGACCAGTGACTTCAGTAACCTACATCGCAAGACCGATGCAAGAAAAGTTAGTATTCATTAATAACGACGAAACAGTTAATTTTGAACTAAAATATTCACATCGCGCTGTTATCCAACCGGTGGAATTTGCTGTGTGGAGTTAACCTTTAATTTAATAGGCATGACGATCAAAACTATCTTTGTAGTACATATAATAACCAGTAGGATATTATTATTCAGTTTGGTGGGAAAGTGCCTCGTGATATGCCACCTACTATGACTAAAGACTTTCGAAAGAACGTTCAGACGTAATAGATCGAATGATGCGTAAAATTACTTTTGTAATGAACACAATGAAAATATTTGAATCGAAATGCAACCTCTTTACGTTTAGGTAATAATCTCATAACACAGTAAACTCAAATGGTGAAAGGACAAATGCTGTTTGTTCAATGCGGAGTTCATAAATGAGGGATGTAAATGTTAGACATTGATAATTATAGTATACGTAAATAATGTATGAATGTTCCATCTATTGGCCTCTTGTTTGAGACATTTTCTTGGTTCCACAATAAATTTGAAACTTTACTCGCAAACAAAGTCATAAGTCAAAAAGGCTAGAATTAGTATGAATTAATTAGTATAAATTACAGAGCAAGTAAAGAGAAAGACATGAAAGCATGATCTATCTGGATAATTAGAACTTATTGGACTTATTTCATTAATTAGGCAATACTTTGCTGTGTCGTACACGGATACCGTATCAGATTGTCCAATCTTCCATTCATGTTTAATTGATTCAATTCATGCACTTCTACAAAGACACTGTTTTATAGTAATCGCAGTGTGACATCGCATAACTGCGCAAAGATTGTATAAATATCGAGTAAACAGGAGAGATATCTATAATGCTGAGAATAAGACAAACTTATTTACCTAATCTAACACTTCTTGATTATTTAAAGGTGTGGCAGGTGTTGTTTCTTGTAAATAACAAATTGGCGACAAAACTTCAGATTTAACTACTAGCTGCGATGTAGTTTGAGTCAATTTGCTCTCAGGTCCTACATTCTTTCATATTATTAACATCCAAGGGGTGTTAGTCGTTAAGAGATGCCTCCATAAATCATATATATATTTCTATATATTCTCTAGGTAGCACATCATGGAGGAACAGCTCGTGAAATCCGTAACAGACGAACTTAACTGTAGTATATGTATGAACCGTTTTCGTGTACCGAAGATGTTGGACTGCATACATACCTTCTGTGAAAGATGCTTGGAGGGTTACGTGGAGAATTTAAATGGGAAAGAACTTACTTGCCCAATGTGCAGAAAAATGTGCCCACTGCCAGCTGGAGTTAAAGGTCTGCAGACGAACATATACTTGGTAAACATGTGTGACAAAATAGACTTGTATGAGAAGCTAAAATCATCAAAACTTGCTTCAAAATTGTGTGAAAGTTGTAAAAAGAATACAACGGTGACGGCCTTTTGTATTGATTGTAAGTACGCTATTTGCAGGAATTGTGAGGAACATCACTCTCTATTTCCAGCCCTTCAATCCCATGAGATTGAAAGACTTGATAATTTTGACGAAAAGAAACTGCAGATAGTCCAAAAGAGTGTGATGGTTCCATCTTGTGATCTTCACGTTCCCGAGAAACTGCGCTTCTACTGTAAGACGTGCTCTAAACTGATTTGCAGGGAGTGTACGGTGATACAACATCCAAAACCTGATCACATGTGCGTAGAAGCCTCGAGTCAATTTCTAGAAGTTAGGGAGAGATTATCAAACCTTTTGAGAGAAACTCTCGAACAAGAACGAGTTGTCTCTAAGTATGTTACAGATGCGAAGTCGGGGGAAAATGTAATCAAAATGGAATCTAAAACAATGCTTAAAGTAATACAAGATAGGTATCAGAAGGTGAAGTCAGAAATTGAAAGTCAATTAAATAAAAAATTAGAAGGAGCTGAAAAAGCTGTTAAACGAAAACAAGCTTTCAAAGAATCCAGTATTGACAATTCTTTCAAACTTGCTGATAATTGGATGAAAAGAATGAAGAGCACGAAAGATACAACACAAAAAGTTATTCGGGAAAATAATATGTGGGAATTATTAAGCTTGTCTAATAACTTAATTGGTTCATTCAATGAATTACAAGATGATAAGAATACCTTTCAATGGAATAGCTTTGATCTTAAAATTGATATACTCTTTTCCCCATCACATATCCCCAGTGTTAACCTAGGTCAATGTTTCAGTAAAAATGATCCAAACAGTGTCATATGTGAGAATAGTGGTAACTTTTATAAATTCCACTTTAATCAAAAAACGTCTACCATAAGTAGAACGAAACTAACATACAACAAGGGAAAGCCTATTTCATTTAATGAACAGAAACTACCACCAATTTCCCTGCGAATTAAGACATGTGGTGGACAACTAAGATTCAATGCAACCGTCAGTGATGGTTATTCTATTTTAGCTATTCAAAAATGGCTGTTAGTAGTTGAATTGGGATCAAATGTATGTCTTGGGGTCTTCACATTCAAAGACAAAGCGCTGATTTCATGTCTGGCTGAATATGCCCGTAATCTTTTTATTGTATTTGGTGATAATGCAAACACTATTTGCTACTTGGCTAATATCTCTCGTTACCGTGCTCAACATCGGCAGCACGAACAAAACAATAGCTTAGATATACGTTTACTTTGTCAAGATTTGAGCTGCGAGTTAACCCGGTACGAACTTCCTCACAATATAAATGATATTAAAGCCTTACACAATTCCGACGTTATCGTAAGCTTTGAAAATTCCATTCATCGATACAATATCGGTACCAAAACTCTGAGTGAAATTAACATCAAAACACCATCACTCAGAAAGGCAGAGAGGTTGTCCATTTTGAAGGTAAATTATTCGCCAACTTTAACTTGCTTCATATTGTGGAATATAGAGGTGTATACGAATACAGACGGTAGTATTGACGCCCAACTATGTATTACCAAATACGACACATCAAATGAGCAACATGTTCAAACTTGGCCACTATTAGCTAAAGTAGGTCTTCCTCGAGCATGTTATTGGGATCAAAACTACAGAACCTTAGTTGTATGCAATGCTTTGAGTAAATGTTTTAGTTTATAAAATGCCCAATCGGCCTTACTTGGAAACCAAACGTAGCAACAACTGTTCAATGTTTGTATCAAAGGAATCATCTACATAATCCGCAGACACATATATAGTTGACAAAACAAGTCAAAGAGGAAACCCCTTGTCGTTGGCATGGGCAGTACTTTATATTCTAATACGGCAGTCGCATACTTTCACGCATCGATAGTTAAATAGATATATGTCAATGTATTAGACAAAATTACGTTTGAACGGATTTCATTGACCCCCTTTTGTGCTTCATCTTCTTCAGACTGAAGCAATGTTTATCTTGATGTGATTGTTCTAATCTTTGTATCCTACAATTATCGGGCTTTTTTATTCCTTCGGGAGGCAAAAGGAATATGTGCGATGGTGATGGCGTGTGTATGTGACGTTTGCTTGTAAACACCGAAACTTAAAAGTTTCATGGTGGATTAACTTCATACTTTGTATCTAGATCCGCCTTATAAAATAGGAGAACCCTTTTTCTCAAGGTCTAAGGTTATTTGAGGTCAAAAGAGGCTAAACTCTGAAACCTCTGGAAACACGATAAGTCAAAAAGTATACCTTTGTGGAACTTCATATCTAGCATTAAGATCCACGTTGGTAAGTGCAAGAACCCTATCAAAATTGGTAGAGGTCAAAGGTCTCATAAAGTCAACATGCGTCAAAGTCTGTAAGCTCTGTAAACATGCTAACTCACAAATTAAAGGTTCAATTAATCTTTGATTTATCCGATGCTACGACTTCCTGTTGGTGAACAGTTTGGTCAATTTCAGTTCAGTTTAGTTTTGTAAAGGGCCAAGATACAATCGATTGTAAGTGATCTTCATCGATACGTAAATTCATCCAGTTCTTGAAATCTGCTTCAAAGTGGTGAAGCTCTTGTGGTGTGTGCTTTGGACACACTCAAGTAACCCTTATCTGTTTTTTTCACTCTGAGCTTCAAGGTGTCAAGTTAGCTCAAATGATATCACAATTGAACTTATGCTCATTGATTCATTGATTCAGATAACGACTGGTTTTGAAGTAAGTTGTAAAAACAGTTCACAGTGTATAAACATTCATGTAACTCTCATTCATTACTTACAAGTAATAAAGGGATAGAGTGACCCTTATCAGTTTTCAAACTCTGGGCTTCAAGGTGTCAGGTTATGCTCATTGATTTATAACAGATGACTTTGGGTTTGGAAGTAAGTTGTAAAACATTTCACATGCAGCATATGAACATTAATGTAACACTCGTTTATAACTTACAAAGGATGGTTGGTGGTTGGGCTGATTTGTAGATCAAAATTGGTAAAAGATACATGTATGTTTCTATTATTTTATGTCACATAAGATGGCTTCGGATATTGATATAATTTTGGAATTAAAAATACTGTACTGTAAAATCCTTACAAGTTAATTAATTCGTTATTGCCCTCAAGTGAGTGCTACGAATAATAGATGACCATTTCTGATCGTTTCTGGTGCTCATTTAATTCATGGACACATTTATATCACTTGCTCTACATTAGTCACATAATTATGCAGAATGTTGAGCAAACTATATTGCAAGCAATCACAAAGCCAACCGCCTTTGTGGTTTCATTTCAAGAATAATCTATATGAGACGGTGCTGAGACATGTCTAGGTCTAAGTATGTCTCTGTGTGCACGTAAACGTACATGTTAAGGGCTTGGTTTGTAAACAATGTGCCAATGTGATTCCGGGCGGAAGAACTACAGGAATGTATAGTTGCACTAATGAACTGAAAACTGAGTCATCAAAGAGCTTGGCGAAGTTTCAACTAAGAGAGTTGGACGTAGTGTGCACGGTTAAAACAGGTTTTAAAGAGCTTGATTAAGTGTTATTGAAATATGACCCATGTATCCGTGTTATGAGATTTGCTGTAAATAAAGCAGTCTCTTGGTATTTGACCAGAGTTATGTGTTTTATTCCTCGAGCAAGTCGTTACGTTAACATGCGGTGTATACTTAACCCTTTTGATCATATACACTTACCTATTGCTTGTATCAAAAATTATAGTTTACATATAACAATTTAAACTGAACGTGAAGTTACCACCAGGTTGCTAAGGTATTATGCATCATTTTCTTATGAAAGATATGTTCATATCTGAACGTTCTTCTTATATGACACGCCTTTAATGTACTGAAGTAAATCAATTAATCAACGGATTTCGTGTTTCAAAATGGCCGCAAGACAATAGCTGCTTCCTCTTCACCAATGCTTCTTACTGTTTGCATGTTCTACTCTACGTTAATAGATGAAAAAATACATCATTTTGTTTTTGAATCTTTTTGGTTGCTTTGTATTTTCATCAATACAATCATAAAACTTATCATCAATGGTACAATGTTCATCAGACCAAACATAGATATCTGAAAAATATCATAAAGCAGTTTCCACAAGACGACCACATTAACATCCCTACTTGAAAAAATAACTGGACAGTTTGTCATTCTTCCTTCGCTACATGTACTCGGAAAAAAAAGAACGATATAACAAAGCACGTCACAATTAATAGTCTGTTTGAAGAAACGTTGCAGGTTGGCGTGATTTATCATATTAGTTCCAAAATCGAATTTAAACATTGCATAGCCAAGTGAGTTTGGTGAACTGGCTGCAGAAGAAGTCTAGTCGGTTTCCCTGCAGCAAACAGGTAACGATGGAATCGTTAAGCTCTCTGTAGCAACCAGTAATTCATACTTCATCTAAACAGTACACCAGAATTTGGCTGTATTTGCAAATAATTTGTCAAATTTGTCCATTTTCTTTGATGAAACATTTGATTGAAAATACCAAAATTAAAATGATTGTAACTTACAAAACCTTGTAACTATTGGTAAAAATCAAGATAGTTTCTCTACACTATATACTAGGCTCATACCATCCATAGAAATGTCCAGTCAGTACCAGACACAAATAAGGGGAACATGTTGTTTTGATTTGCAGTCAGTTTCTAAGAATATAATCCCCACGAGTCCCCCACGAGCCGTCTCGTGGTATAACAAAAATTATAACGCAAAAAAGGGCTGTGCGAAATTCTTCTTATTTTATGATAATTCCGAATTTATTCAATACAACTTCTGTTACACAATTCACTTCGTTTTAAATGTAAAGACCTCAACATCAGAAATGGCCATTGCAAAGACCATGACTGTTCTTAATATTCCAGATTCTCTCTCTAGTCAATACTCTCCACACTTGCTGACAGTCAAGTATAGAATCCTTTTTAAGATATCTGTATTGGTACAATATTGTTTGTCTTGGAACGCCTACATGTACCTGATTAATTGTATTGTTTGCCATGCCCCTACCCGATTACAACGCTCCAACGTTTACCACTTGCTTCGTATCCCTAGGTGTAAAACTGAAATGGGTAAAATACGCTTTGAATATTGAAGCCCCTACAATTGAAACTCGCTTCCCTTAGACACTCGTGGTATCACAGATTTAGCTAACTTTAAATCTAGCCTATGTTCTATCTAGCCTGTTCATATTTAGCTATAACTGTCTTTCTTAACTTATCAGAAAATAACTTCACGGATTTTGTTAAGACCAATTCACCCTTAATTCCCAATTGCTCAGTCATTACCTGTATTGCTTTGATTTGCCTTGTGTCAAGCAAAGTGGACACTTGATTGAAATTAGATTACTTGTATAATCCACCCCTGCTTCTCTGACTCTATCGTAGACTATATATCACTATATAGAACCCATAGGTTATTTTAGTCATTACTTTATAGAAAGTACGCACTGTATTGATTGTGAATATATAAGCTCCAAAAAGACATCTTTCACTACTGATATTTCGGGCGATGCGCGCCTGCCACTGTTTCATGGCGTAGTCCAGGTTTCCTAATTATTGATCAGTGGTATAGAGGAGGTGAAAGCTTTACTGAGACATAGTTGGGTTGGTGGTTGATCGAAGTATCAATCATTCTCAGCGGGGTAACGCATGCAAGTTATTGATCACTGTGTTGTACTTTCATCGGCGTGTGCTCTCCACCGATATATGAATCAAAATGTTCATCTCTGATATAAATGAACACAGTGACCTACCATGCATGGACGCCTAGGGCATCCTCTCCCCACTGGTAGTGGTGGTGTGTGTTTGTGTGTTGGGGGGGGGGGCTTTCTCTGCTCTGCCGAATGAAGCGACATTAAATGAATGGTTTTGTAGGACGAAGGTTTGGTGGGGGCTGGAGGTGTGGGTGGGTGGAAAGGAGGGATGAGAAAGAGGATAAAGCAAATCCCTCTCGAGGTTATAAAATGCAGTGCGGTGTGCTATAAAGACGGAGAGGACTTTGGAATGTCCCAGTGATGATGTTATATTTGTTAGACACTTCCAGCTTACTGGATGGCTGGCAACATTATTGCTTAACGGTATTGCGGTTTTCAACAATTTTAAGAAACCCATCAAAAATTACTCAAGATGAGATAGTTATCGTTCGAAGTAAGACATACTTTAAAAAAAATCATCATGTGAGGTTCAACAATGAGAATGATAAATTAAAGTTTGAGCTAGAAAATTATATTACCGTCAATGTTACCTTCTATATATATGACAGTTTTAACCTTAACGTTGTCCACTAACACTGCTAAAAACATTCTCCTAAAAAGCTAGCATTCAAACAGTCGGTCGTGACACTTACAAGGGTCGCCAAAACTAAATGTTGGAGAGTGGCCTCAACATTCTAAAGAAATATCCGAATAGATATTTGTGGACGAAATGGAATATCTTAAACATAAGTAACTTAAAAAGTTACAAAATATAACCTCAGTCTGCCACTCCGCACGCTTAATCGTAGAATCACTCTCCAATGCTGGGTAACCAAGTTGATATAGGTGAAAATGTGGGCGGGCGGTGGAGGGGGGGGGGGTTGGAATAACAATATCCTAAAATATGAGTACTAGGCGTCATACACGGTCTTCTGCAAGTTATATTTAAACGTTCAGTAATTGAAAATATTCTGATAACTTTGAGTGAGTTTTACTTTGAATGGACGCTGTACTACTGCATGTTGACATGTTCATGGTACGAAGTCGATCTACCTATAGTATTTGAGTATCTGTGATCCAACTCTGGAACGACAAACAAGAATCCATCCCATAAAACCATTGTACCTTCCCTTGCATGCTACATGGGCTTTATCCTCCTTTTTCACTCTCACTCTCTGACCTTAGTGACTTCTTTTTCACTATTTGTTGTTCTCCATGTTTGACATTGGTATAGTCCGACTATTACGTGTCGTCGTCGTTGTGGAGCGGACAGTCCAGTCACTCTTGACCGATTGAGGACGTACTTTGGATCGAAGTCGATGACGAACCTATAAAATGACCAGATATGTAAACAAATATATATAAAAGTAACTTTGTGGCACATACGCTACTTTTCTAAAGCAGAAGCTTCTGTCGGAAGTGTTAAAACGACCAATCAGTGAGAAGTCTGCAGCAAAATACAAATCAGGTTTGCGCTGTTAACAAGGGAAATATTATATGTTATATTACACACCTCTGTTTTGCTGTCGACATTTTATTCTGGGTAGCAACTTAAAACGAACGTATTGATGCCAACGTGACTTTGACGATTGCAAAATCTAAAACGAAATCGAACTAGTTAAAGGAAAGGAAATGGGTCTAATAAATTAGCTCAATATATAAAGTATAAAGTTTAATTTATGATAGTTTTATGCAAAATAGTGGTTACTATTAATGCAATCAATAATATATCACCCCACTTGTCACCCAAACTTATTAAATAATCAGCACAATAAAACATCGTATAACTTGCTGGCTCATTTCCGTAGAGAACAGTAGGAATGTTTGGCCTACCTCTTGGTTACCAACGATGTGTATGAGAAAGATCCACAGCCCCTGCGGAAGCAGTAACGAATGAAATATAGACTTACTATCATGAATAATACACAATGAACGTTGAAATAAATTATAAACTCTTTCCTTTCAATTAACAAGTTGGTCAATTGGTGTTATGGAGCAAATTTGGGCATCATAAAGGCAGGGTTGAATGAATTATGGTCCGCACGGAATGATTATATATGCTGTGCACGTTTAACTCAGACATGACTATGTAACAAATGAAACGACTGATCTAGTTAGTTTACACTTTTTTTCTCGTTTATCAATGCGAATGAACTGCCATTCATTCCGTGTAATCTAAATGTTTGCCGGATGATTAGATCCAACCGTAAAATGAATATTCATGTAGACGAGTAAGAGAACTTAAAAGGAGTTGAATTTTTCACTTTTATTGTAGATTTACACAAATACTGTTCGTGCTTTATTTCGTCAATGACTTCATATATATCTTCAGCACCTTCCACTGGTTACTTTAACAAATGTAAAATAATACTGTGATGTTTGTTAGGAATATCGGAAACAGTTCGTTAATTGAAGAGTTGGATAGATGGGTCAGTTCGGCCGTTGCTATGATTAGTTTGTTCACGATTTATAGAATACATTTAACTCAGAATTTTGAACGTTATGGACAGAAAGTTAAAAGAGCTTGATATTAGCATATAAAGTACACAAATGTTTACCTAGATGACGTAACTACTGAGAATTGTCAACTTTTTGTTAGGACACATACATCGAACTTTATTTTGTGATACATGTTCATAAAATTGTTCAAGATAACAAACGTTAAGATTAAACACACTTAGGTCTTAAAGATTTCTCCAGTTTGAATGATTTCTTTATATTGTGGCCATCATGGGGGGGGGGGGGGGGGTAATATGGTAGTAGTTGTAGTAAGTTGAGACTCGTCTATCCGACATACTCAGTGATTAACCTCCGCCACGTATGACGATCTTGCGCAAGGTTTATTGCTTCCTCGAAATTGTTAATATTAATGTCTTAAATTGCGACTTTTTTCGGGGTAATATACGTCTTGCCTAAATAAGTAATTACCACTACGTCAATTCCGTTTCTATATGAGCACGGTAATTTACAATATGTACCGTATTTATCCATCGTTACTCTGTTACAAAACACGGTTATTTTACTCTGTAACAAAGCAATGAGACGATCACTGAATTCACAGATATATAATCTCAATACATTGACATTCTGGAAACCAGAGTTACCTGAAAACCGTTAAAGATGTTGAACAAATAATCAAACACAACCAGATTAGAATTGAGGGCGAAGAAAGCCAACAACCAAGGTAAACCTATTAGTGGTAACATGAGTAACAAAGTCTTCGCTGTAGTCCTGAAATCATATGGAAAAAGAGAGGGTAAGTAAACATTAACTACATGATCAGTTAAACACTACACAGAACCATTAAGGTGACTACACATTTTTCACGACATTGAGAATTCATAACACTGAATTAGTACCAATTTAATGAAAGACGTAAAACATTTACTACATGTCAAGCACTAGCTTCGTATTACCTCTGTATGTAATATCGCTCGGCTCCCCTTGGCTAGTACACATGATAAGAATGACCACAGTAGAGTGAGTTTAAGAGTGAGTGGTTACGAGCCTCACATTCATGTGGATAGAGTTTGTAAAGCTGTTGTATAGCCTACACTTATCTTTCTTTAAATGTTATTATTCATGAATGTCTTTCATTTAGCTTTGGATATTTTCGACTCTTATTAGAAATAATTGTTATTTTTTGTCACGAATTGTTTCATTACCATTTGTCGTTTTTTTTTTTTAGTAGATTTAGTTTCAGTCTAGATGTCCTTCATTGTTTGTAGAAAAGGACCTCTATTCTTGCTTTTGTGTCTGTGTCCGTTTCATATTTAATTTTCTCTAATTAAATTTCCCAATTTCTTCGGGGTGTGAGTGGGGTGGGGTGGGATGTGGGTGCGGGTGGGTGGGTTGCTCTGATGGATTCATTTTGCGCACTTTATTGCTTATGTCTCGGGATGGATCAGTAGCTTATATGTTACCTCGATCTGGATATCTTCACATCAGTAATATTTCTATCGATCAGTTTGTTGATTTCGTATAAAACAGCAAGCAGTAGAACCAGATTTACCTGTAAAGAATTTAAAAAAAAAAACTGCAACAATCTCGGATTGTTTAATGCTCTGATAATGACGTGTATGCTTTCTGAGTTACATGATTTCCAATAACTTATATATGCACATATAAAATGAGGGAATTTAATCAAGCTTATTGCCCAAGTGAAAGTGATTAATTGTTATCTTCAGTTTACAAGAACATAATATAAACAAATCAACAAGCAAGGTAAATAAGCAGCTTTTTTGGGTTCAGCTAACAACGTATGGTTGAGTCACCTCAGAATATGAAATAATAGCTTGATAACTTACCCCGATAATGATTCCGGTTGGAATAATGAAGGCTAAGATTGTATTTCCATCTACGGGTAGCCAACAGCTAAATGAAAAACAAACTAGGAAACTGCATTTCATCATGCAACTTATAAAGAGGTATATATGAGGTGTGTAGGGGTACACACCAGCTATATCTAAACGCTTTCTGTAAAACTGTGCTCAATGAATGATATCAAACCATGATTTGTAATGTTACACCTTTTGAAAGGTTTGGCAGATTTCCATCAACAGATTATAAAAACTGACGCATTGATCAAAGGTTACATGCATCGAAGATAAATGACTGGGGAGTAATATATTTATGAGTCAAAACATAACGCATGGATATGTAGTCTGTGGTATCCTATTTGTGTTTGAAGATTTCAGCCACATTGTTATTTTGTAATATGTGTGTACAGGCCAAAAGGTTTTTGGTTATTTGGACCTTTGACCCTATGGGATCAGTTCCACAGGCGCTACAACCCATGCCCATTACCCACCGAAGTTTTAGTCAAGGAATTGTTTTCAAAACGCATATTTGTACAAATTTTATCACGTTAAAAGACTTTAACAGCCTTTGATGACGTGGCTTTTGGCGTTTTATATTTCACAATGCGCTGCAGCCATACTGAGTCTGATATCCCACATAGGTTTGAGGGTGTCATTTCGTACACTCATAATGACCAAAATGTTGTTGTTGATGATTTTATCTTTAACCTCTGAACTTTTACACTGTGACGTCATAAGACACGGACGCACTACGTCCCATACCCACACTCACCAAGTTTGACGTCAATCTGCTGTAAGATTTAGGATGATTCCGTGACACACTTTTTTCGTTCACACACACAGTAATTTTTTAACCTTTTTAGTCTATCCCCCCTCCCCCACCCCTACAGTAAAGTGGGCAGCAGGTTTATTACCAACCTTGCAAAAACTGATCGAAAGAGTACAATATCTTATCCCGAATACACCACCTATCTGAATGAGATAACTAGCATGCATTGAAACTGAAATGAAATATTCTTGTAATTCAGTGTTCGACAGAAAGGAATATATCTACCAAGAAAAATAACTACATCTCAATCCCATATTATATCGAGTTTAAACATGAAGTCGATCTACTCCATAACACAACATTTCTTTCACTTGTTATTATAATCCGCTTTTTGGCCAATGATTCTTACTATCTTTCGCTAGTCAATTGCTGAGAAGACGTTGCCACGGTGACGCCTACAATGAAAGTGGTAAACCTGTAAAGGAAAAATACAACAGCAAACTGAAACAAAAAATCGGTGTTTTCTTTTAGAATGATAAGTTATTTTCCAGTATAATTTAAGACTAATTTTTGTCCTGACCGAAATCTATTAAAATTACTGATGAGAAAAAGGTATATCACTAAAAAGAGGGTTAACGGAAATAATACTCTGTGAATGGATCAATTTTTACACTCTACAATTCATATTTGTGTTTACACTTTATACTCTTAAACTCAAGGTACGGAAGAAAACATTCCTTAATATTGGGATGGTTTGCCTATTAATTGCATAATTCACTCGTGATATTTGACTCATTTCAAATCACATCAAATTGACATTGAACGATATTTCTTGTGTTATGATTGATATTTACCCCATCCTAGAGCCATATACTTATTATGTTATGATTGATATTTACCCCATCTTAGAGCCATATAGTTATGATTGATATTTACCCCATCCTAGAGCCATATATTTCTTGTGTTATGATTGATATTTACCCCATCTTAGACCCATATATTTTCTGTGTTATGATTGATATTTACCCCATCTTAGAGCCATATATTTGTTACACGATTAATGTTAGTATTGGATCAACTTAAAGCCTCTGTAATGTCTAACATTATTGTGTTCTGACCACGTGACTAACGAACATTAACACTGCTAATATTTCGTTGGTTTGATGTGGTATAAATCAATTAAGAGTTAGCGTTAATGATTAGGCTTAAGGGATTAGCGTTCAGGTTGGGGTTGGTATTCAGGTTGTCACATTGTATTCTCTTGAGTAGTCTATATGTCAAAATGTTAGGAAACATTTGCTTTTCAAAGAGCTGGGCATAGATTTATCTTCTTAAATGTTTTCCGTCCGACATGACAATGTAAAAGTTAATGAAACAAGTCGATGGGGAAGAAAATTGTTTTAGGATAACTATTTGTTGTTACACGCATTGATCATATGTCCACCCATTAGCTGTATGTACAGCATGAAATGAATACATTCGTCCATGTTTTAACCTGGGTAAGTGTTCTTATCATTTAGGCATTTCCTGAATGACAATGTTCCTTGACCTTCCATATATCGCTTATATAAAATAATTCCTTTTCGTAAGTGAAACTATCATCACTTCAGTACATTAGGTTTATTTACGTGAACCACATTGTGCAAACAGAAATCAGGAAATTGAAGGAATGAGGCTGAATAATACCTTGCTCTCTGTCGTATCAATTCCAATCAGAAAGACGAGTTGTCGAAGACCCACCGATGCTAACAGGTTACTGTGAATAATTCGTATATTCTGTAATATTCTGTCGGTGACAATGCAAAGTAAAATGATTTTAATATTATTAAGGAATCACAAGAGGCGTCGAAAGAGGGCTCAGTCACGGAGGAGGGGGAGGGAGGAGGAATAAAGATTCGAAGGGTAATGGGAAATTCAATAAAATCACCACAATACGGCAAAATGGTCCATTTGTGCATTATGTAACACACTTATTTATTAATTTATGTTCTAGGTGTCAACCATAGGTTTTTTTAATACAAACATAAACATCTTTATGTTCACCAGAAGTGGCCTTTCATATTTATTAAAATTGACCCTTTGAGGTTTATGACTAGAGTTGCGTCACGTTTACCCTCTTCCAGCCCCTAGAGTTACGTCACGTTTACTCCCTCCAAGCCCCTAGATTTGCGACTCTTTTACCGCCTCCCAGCCTCTACAGTTGCGCCACGTTTACCCTCTCCCAGCCCTCAGTCAATAACAAAATCAATTCACGGTTCCACTGTGCTTATGCTAGAACTATGATCATGAGATCATAATAATGATGCATGTCGGTTAACGACACATGAAAGTAATTGTTAAAATATTTTAGGATGTTAGCCAAACAATTTTCAGTTAAAAGCTTTAGATCTTTTCTAACAACAGCACGCAAATCTCATCACGTCACCAAGCACCTGTATAAATTAGAAAACCTTTGTCGGGTCTTTGTTTTAGTCTGTTGTAAATGCATACTACATTCATAGTAAGTTTTACAGACCTAGAGACTGTTGTCTCACCGCCCAGTCCTCTCCCTTCCTGCCTCCTTCATCTCAATACCCTCCTGTCTCGTCACCATCTCTATAACGGCGATTACCGAATATGCTTAACATACCTATATATATATATGTTTGATATCGCTAATAGTTCACAAGTAGAATGACGCTTCAAATACGTCTATCACCTACTGCCACAGTATTGAACAGATCATACAATAAAAACAACTACCTTTAGCACTGTTAAGTACTACTGAGTTAGTCCATCGAAAACAATTTTAGATTGTAAACCAAAATGGACAGTTATCTGAAGCTGTTAACTGTTCACTCTCACGATCACAGCGCCTTTCGCCAACTTTGTCCTAAGAATGAGTAGAATTATTAAATGGGTTTGCAGTACCCGAGAAATAGGAAGATACCAATGGTCAGAACAGCTGATGTGATAGTTACGATGTACCTAATCATAGAGAACATACTCAAAGCTTGGTAGTGTGAGGTCGGTAACTGAAAGTAAAGCATATAAAAATTTGTGAAAGAAACAGGTTGGAGGATAACAAGCACCTCGCACACATACTAGATCAAGATATCTTACACATTACCAAGCTAATAAGAAAGACAATACATAGAAAAAGACTAAAGTAACCATACATAGCGATATCATTCTAGTAACTTAAATAATATGACATCAAATATTTGTCAGGTGTGACGTATGTGTAACAAATACGTCTCATGGACGGGGATACGTAGAGGTATGACTTATGTGTAATAAATACGTTTTATGGACGGAAATACGTAGTGATATGACGTATGTGTAACAAATACGTCGCATGGACGAGGATACGTAGATGTATGACGTATAGGTAACAAATACGTCTTATGGACGCGGATACGTGGAGGTGTGATGTATGTGTAACAAATACGTCTTATGGACGGGGATATTTAGAACAATTATTACCATCGTCATCTATGAGGCTTTCGGGCCTAAAAAAAGTACCGTAATATGGCAAACAAAATTGGTTTGGACTTATATTATTATTTTTGTTATGATAATATGTGTCCGCTGTAATTACGATTGGGAATGAATGGTTAAATATAGGAGCGCAAGATGTTTATAAACGGAAGTTTTGATTGTGTGTTCAATATAAGCTTGGATAAACTTAATACTGCACTCAATGTGTGCAATATGACAGTAAATTAGTTTTTTTCTCTGAAGGTCAATAGTTATGTATCCACATTGAATCTGCATAATCCCATTGTCTTGAGCTAAAGAGAGATTTTAAAAACCTCAACAACAGGTCCATATGAGTGCAAGAAGCTCCTGCTTCATGTGATATCAACAACTTTGAGTCAAAACTGTAAATATCCTCATGTGAAGTGACATGGTCAGTTCAAATCAGTAGGCCATTGGGCTTTATGGTTCATGTTTATTTTAGGCTCGAATAAATTTGAGTCTAGGGGTGGTCGAATGTCTAGCCACTTAATCAAGCATTTAAAAGCTCCATACTTCGTCAGGCATCTGAGAAGTTCATTCAGCACATTGACTCCACATGTTTTCATGGTCATCAATATTTATACTCATCTCAGTAGTTAGAGAAGGTTCTTAGCTCAAACCAGTTATGCTGGCTTGAGCTTTTGTGATCTGTCACAGTCTGTACAGTATCTATATATCCATCCATCCATCTATCAGGTCTCTTCACAATTGCTCTGGAACACTCATTCTTAGATGGATTTAAATGAAACTTGGACACAATGTTTGATGGATCTTGGGCTACTTTTGACTACTGAAGGTGAAAGTCATTTAGGAGTCACTACAGGACATTGTAAACCTTCACAATGTATCCCCTCTATCCCAGAGAAGCAAATGTTCTTGAAAGTTAATTGACGATGCCGCACCAACTAACGTTAGGAACATTGGGATGCACATGATCGGTAGTACCTATTGAGCCAGAGAGGACTGTGTGAGTGTCAGTAAATTGAACACTAACATGAAGTTGAAGTTTTTAAATTACAGTGAAAGCAGTTGGTATGTGTGCAGCCGTTCAGGTACTGTTTTCATTAAGCTTATATATTTAATATGCAATCTACGAATAATGGTGGTTGATATGGAAACACCCTTCAGTAGGTGCGCCTGTTGCAACAGTACAATATTTCTGGCAACACACTGGGAGGGGATCTGCTCACTTGTTTTTGTTGAGGTTTTACATACTGCATACACGTATTCATGTGTGTATGTGTAGGTGGATAGGTTGTTTCAAGGAAGGGGACTGATGTGTCTATTATTAGCGTGGAGTCTTATATTGCTTCTTTATTTTTATTTTCTTCTTGTGTGTTCCACTCAAGGTGTGTTCCAATTGTTACGCTCTCAAAATTTTTAGTTTCATCCATTCATTGGATAAATTCTACTTGTCTTAAATACTCTTTGTACTTTGTGTTAACACGAGTAAATCAATTGAGAGGAAAGAAAGCTAACGCACTTTAATCCTTTTCTGACAACATAAGCCTGCTCTTACTCCATCTGTCCAAAAGAGATTACTTCGTCAATCTTAATTTCTGACTTGAAGTGGAATTTTAACAAATAATAATAATAATAAAGATGATGATGACAATGACGATGATGGCGATAATGATAACGTTGTTACCCTCTTACAGAATAATGTTAATTCAGGGAGCTATCAGTGCTTACCTGGATTATGGATTTATCCTTTGCTATATTGACTTCGTCTTGTTTTGTGTTGTATGTATTAGTTCTGTGGTATATGTTCATGTCTCAGATTCTCGGTAACAGTCCAATATATAATTGTAAGGGAATGTCATTGTGTGTGGTCTTTGCTTAAATTAATACAGTAGACCGTCAGCTTCCCTGGTATATGTGGAATCAATGGTGACGATCGGGTAAGACTGGTTAAGAGCTCGGGCGTCAATCATTGTTGGACAGGGACACGCCCCCCCTTCCCCCTCCCCCCAACTTTCCGAAGGATGGGGTCACAATATAAAGTGTTCTCCCACATCCCCAGGTTTATTCCCCAGAATTTATTGAATAAAGTCTCATAAAATAAAATCATAAAATCTAAAGCTTTGTGGTATGAGATTAGTAGTTATTAATGTTTTATTCTCATCTGCTCACCCCCTTCCTCCCGATGAAAATTACAAATTCCATGTATAGCGTAAATTAAATGAGGATTCCGTCCATACACCGCTGATGCTATCTGCTAATACAGTAGATAATGAAAGCCCGCTGCATTCGCTAATCTCCTTTTCAGACTCTAGTCATGTCTTGCAAGCAAATCGACTTGACTAGACTTGGGAATGTGAATGTGAACAGTGGTATGTGTATGGGTACGTGTGCGCTCTCTGTAGGTTAAACCGCGAAAGGTGACATTTTGAGTGATGTTGACGTTTTAATATAGGTAATATTTACTGAATGGTTCACAAAAATACTTTTCCTTTCCTTTTTAAAGCAAAAGTTCAAAAAAAGTCCACTGGAGAGGTGTTGAAAACAGCTTACCTCCTCTCAACTTTATTAACTGCAAACTATTTGTTTTTATTGAATTAAAACTAAGACCATGGTTTCGTCTTATGATAAATTATCTTCATAAGGAGGATGGCGATTTTCGTATTTTCGAAATTCTAATTTTAAAACATTTTCTTAGTTTAAGTTTCTATTTAGAAAAGCTTCATCTACATAAAAGTCACCCTTTGTTCACCATTGTTAAGTATAATCGATCAACGATCGCCTCCAGGGTTTCCCAGTAAGATAACGGTCAATTTAATAAAACAATATATTTCTAATTGGTGGGGTAACTTAAATCTCTTCAAAAAGGTTTGCTGTTCAAAATAAAGTAGCTAGATAGCAAATTATTCAAAGGTCAAACAGATCTTAAGGGATTGACTATGAGAAAGGATGTTATACAGTTGTTATTTCCAAAACGAAATTTACATCCACAAGACTACTTAAAAGCTCTTTTTTTGGTTTGTTTTTTGCCAACCACAGTTTAATAAGCTTAAGTTTCCTGTCTAAGCTTATCCATTTTAGCACCCTGAGACATATCTATTTAGTATACGTAATGGTTCTTTATTTTCAGAAATGTAAAATCAATTTTGATTGCAATAATAAAAATGATCTTTGGTCACTGCAGAAGCCAGGCAGATCTCACCACTGATAATATAGCTAATGATACTCCACAAAATTGATCAACGGATTCAAACAGTAACATCTGTGACTCTTAAAGTTTTGTACCACTGACAGTAAAAACTTGATCGTGCTGATAAATCGGTTGCATCGGTAATATGTGCTATTGTGATTACAGTAAGAACTGATGATATGTGTAATCTCAACAAATTCATTAAACTGGATTTGTTGGGATTACACAACGAGTACAAGTTAGAATTCATTTATTTTGCTATTTAGGTAGCATGACATCAAACACTATTATGAGTGCAGACGAGATCAAGAACGAACACGGACTATATTTCTGTACATCACACTGACCCTTTAAATATATCCCGTTACCCTTGCACTGTCGATGCGAACATGTGAGATCTTTGTTATATTTTGGAAACTTCCTTCCTCATACTTAAAAAAAATAGTATATCGGGTTTTTCCAACCAGTACGGATGCCGCTATTTATTTCTCAGTGTTAATATTTCAACAAATATTAAAGTATAACCGGACCTTCAAATAATATTGGATTACGTTTCAAGTCATTTGTTCTGCGAATAAGGTTTTCTAACTGCACTCATATTCTGGCATTGTATTTTAATAGTGAAAAAGAGATGCTAGCTTTTAATCTTCAGAGAATGGCATTAACTATGCTCTGTAAATTCATTCGTGAGAAAAGTCCATCTAGTCATTTACATCGGCTGTGCTTCAAAATAATTGTCAATCCAGTTGAAATGTGTAGTTCGGAATTGGTGATATAACAAGGCCATGTACAACTAAATAGACCTCCAGGAGAGCATGGTCTGTTTCTAGTGAATTCCGATAGATTTTCGTAAAGAAGGTAGGGAAGAGTATTATAAATTGTAACTGTTATATCACTGTATAGTATTGTGTATATCTTAATGCTGTTATGTTCAGAGTCCACACGTTCGTTTGTGATTGGTAATATATATTATCTCTCAAATCTTGGGTGGGGTTACAATTTTTAGTAAGCAAGCTATCACCCGCTAACAAATATGACATGTACTTGTATTTCCGTACTGTAAAATCTAATTTAGAGTTTTCAGATATACACTCTAACATATAATTTAACATGCATGTTCTGTGGAAGAGTTTCGTTAATTTTCAATGAACAATTTGAACTGGTGTTGCGCCAAATTAATCCAATCAGATATGTGTGGGGGGGGGGGGGATTTCATATGGAAAAATATAATCATGTTTATGCTCGTAAAGTTTGGAGTGATTGTCCTTCTAATTGTGGAAGCAGCACTGCGATCGCAACGCTGTAGCGTACTTCAATTGATGACTTTATTACCTTGTTGCGTTTTCATTTGTGCAGTAATATTGATTACGTAAACGCCATTTGCCGGGGACAATGTATTACGAAATGATTCAACATCACTTTTGGCGAAAACAGTAATGTTCGGGAGGGTGATAGTCAATCAGGAAACATTGGGTTATCTACAACATGATATGTAAACAGAAAGGTATGAGGCATGAGGCATTGTAGTTATTTGGTCACTACACATTATTACAGCTGTCTTAGTGGCAATATCAACAGTTGCCATGGTAACATTTAATGTTCTAGAGCAATGAGTGTCATAAGTCAACCATGATAGGGTGACTGATAGTGATTGGATATCTTTATCTTGAAAAGGAGGTAAAAGCTGTCTATGTGTGTGTCTATGGTGGATGTTTATGTGTGTGTTAGCCTGAACATTGGCTACAAAACTTGGGTAAGTCATGACGTCATATGATCAAAGCTCTGAGGTCAAGGTAAAACAACCAAATAACAACATCACAACAAAGAATAACAAGCAAATTAGAATGGGAAAATGCCAGAAATTATACAACCCTTGTGTAGAATATCAGACTCTGCATGTCAAAAGTCAAAGTCAACATCTGGAGCAACCAATACTTGTCCGACACTTATACTTGCATGGTTGGGGAGAGGTAACTGTGCTGGTTGGACTAAAGATGTAATCCTAAGAATGGGGGGGGGGGGTGAACACTACTCATGGCGTCATGGAGACCTTATGGCTCTTTGAATAACTTGGAGCAGAATAAAGCCTTAATTCATTGACTCGTCTATAGGCGATTTGTGTTCTGATAAAAAAAAACGGAAATCGAAACACTGACCATGACATCCGTTGGGTATGATCGTTTTCATAGAGTCGGAAATAATTCTCATCAAGGACAACCTCATAGGGTCATCGTCAAATTCACAACGTATGGGACCAGAAACGACTGAATTAAAACTAGAGGTGCTCAGGGACAGTTATCAAAGACGATTTAAGATGTGCAAACCAACTGCTGCTCCAATAAACAAACAACAACCCTGCCAGAAAATAGCTAGGACCAAGAATGGAAAAATATTCGCCATACGAAGAAAAGACAAAGATGATATCATTGTCAGAATAAGTAACATCAGTGACGTGCAAATTCTATAAAATTACAAATTGTGATGCATAACCACCATATTGCTTTAATGAACGCCGACTTCTAGCACTAATTATTTTAGACTTGGATTTCCTTTGTGTAATATGCCCTTGTTCCAGGTTTCTTTCCCACCCTTACATGATTGCTAAATATCTCACGCGTGGTATTCCTTTGTGTAGTATTGTTCTTTAGTCTAAGTTTCTTTACCCTCTTACGGTATCGCTAAACCGATTCACACAGCGATTACAGTAACAACTGTCATCTTAAATTTGTATACCACAGTAAACACTGAAACGTGCTGATTAATATGATAAATCGGTAGCATGTGCTATTAATTTTACAGTAAGCATTGAGGACATGTGTCTTCCTAACAAATGCATCAAACTGGATTGTTTGGGATAACACATATCCTCAGTTCTTACCGTAATCATAATAGCACATGCTACTGATATAAATCACGATCCGGTTTTTACAAAACTTAAAGATTTAAAGTAGCTACTGTGTTCTCTGTGTGTATCGGGTGCATCGTTAAGTATCTCAGACTTGGCTTTCCTTCTTGTAGTATTGTTCTTTAATCCAGGTTTCTTTTCCCCCTCACTTGCTTCATTTCTTTCCATCATTTGTGTAGTTTACAAATCTCTTGATCTACAGGCACGACTTGTATATCATCAATATTAGTAAGCTACGTAGTACTTGTTTTAAACAAGGCCATTCAAAGCAAGCACCTTGCGTTCTCACTTCTCTGCATGTCTAGCGGACCAGCCACTATTTCTACTATGGAAATTGAAATCCTATTCATAGTTTTTCCCCTCTCTCCTTTTGTTTTGGTTTTTCTTTTGTATTTTTGTTTCTATAGCATAGGGGTTGTACATCAACTCAATACTCAAGCTTAACTTGTCTATTCCTTAAAATGGTTAAGTCTTGAACAATGGTAGTATTTCATGTTCGATCGTACGACTCCCGATGATGAGATGCTATTAATCCAGACATGCTCTTACTATACCAGTGACGGTTTTAAACAGCGTTTACTGATTCTGCAAAAAATATGAATAATAAGTATTACATGTAACCTCAAGAAGCCTAATTTAGAATTACGTTGCTTTAATTAATAGTTTAATTACACATGAAAACCATGAGTTTTAATTTTACACAGTAATCATATTGGCTATCTGGTCTGATCTGTGTCGGTGTAATATCGCGAAAACCATTAAACGGTTATATGCCTTACGTTTGTCACATGCTTTTGTTTCAGGTAAAATTGAATATCTAATGATGTATTCAGCCAAAAGCAGTCATCACGAACATGATGAAAGGGAAACAGCAGAGACAACAGGTTTGTTGGAAAATAAACTTTACATAGATATGCATAAAGTTATTTCTTTTCGTTGGTCTAGATTTTTCAACTTAAGTTATATCTACCTATACCCACAAAACTTTGTATTTATAACATAATAACAATATCCGCATGTCCGCATGAGTTTTGTAACATTTGCAAAGCATAGCACAGTGAGTATAGATGTCTTGGTGATACAGTATCAATAGAAAAGTGTAAACTCTTTCTGAGCATAATATAAATTTTACAGTTTTAAACTTTAAAATTACATACATACTCAGGCAAACACATTTAAATCATATTTTATTCTTACAGGTTTTGGCAAATTGCAATTGGACATAGCTGGTGATTTCACTTTGACTAATGTCCAGGCCCTGATGACTGTTTTCCGGTTCGGGCGGGCTGAGTTCGACAAAGTTACTTGTGACAATGATCCCAACATCATGTTTATCAGGATGTTGGATGAAAAAGATATCATCACTACAACAAATATATCCCGTCTTGTCTCTGCTCTCGAAGACGCTGGTCTGATTCGCATCAAGTCACACGTGGTTAAACTATTTCAGGAATATAAAGCTGGAGGATTATGTGGTAAATTCAAAATTGTTATACTTCAATCAGCTGGATTCTCGATTTTTTTTTATACAACAACAATAATGATGATAAAGACAGAACAAGAGAAAGGTCCATAAGTAGATGTTACAGGCGTGTTTGACATTTTAGGGATGGACAGCAAACAAACTGAGTCAGTGGCTTGGCTTGACTTGACGAAAGATGACATGTGACTATGCTTGACTTGACTTGACTTTATATAACTTTTTTAAAATGTTTAGATTAGACGCTACCAATGTTATAAACACTGAAACGAATTAAAAGCAAATTTGTCTTCTTCTTCTGGACACTAACATTGAATTTGTTCAGGAAGACACATGAGCTAGTCTAAGTTGAGCATGTGTTCAGTGTCTGTTTACTGTATTCTAGCATATTAGAATATCGTGTCACCTATGAATTTAGTACCGATCTTTAGAACACATGTCATTGACATCAGTATGTCATCTGCCCTCCTGTCTTAGCCTAGTAATGGCGAGGAAAACCACAACTGATGTTATTTCATCGTTCATATTTTAATATTAAAGAATTCCGTTCTTCTTGAGCAGGATTATTTCGTTGGATATTTTCTGACTAATTGACTTGTTTTTGAAAAGTGCTTCATTATTTGTGTTTAGCTAAAGTATCAACGACACATTTTACTATCTCTTCTTTAGGTCAATTATGCAGAGTCTTAAGCTTTTTACTAACATGTTGGGTAAAAAATAACGTTGCTGAGTTGATTGTTATACATGATAGCTTATAGGGTTTGGTTACATGATTCCCCTGATGGTTTACAGGCAGGATCAAAGCTAGGTATACTACTTGGGTAGAAGTGAGGGGGGGGGGGCAGGCCAAGGCAAA